>JARYGA010013959.1:0-25673 GCA_030545235.1 Helianthus tuberosus
TAACTTATAGGCAACTGACCCGACTCGTTCGATAACCTCGAAAGGTCCTATGTATCTCGGGCTTAGCTTGCCTTTCTTACCAAACCTCATCACCCCCTTCCAGGGTGATACTTTAAGTAACACTTTATCACCTACTTCGAAATGAAAGTCTTTACGATCCGGATCCGCATAACTTTTCTGCCTATCCCTGGCAGCTTTCAAACGATCGCGAATCTGGACAATCTTGTCCGTTGTCTCAAAAACAATTTCTGGTCCTGACAGTTGGACTTCTCCAACTTCCGCCCAACAAATGGGTGATCTACACTTTCTACCGTATAAGGCCTCAAAAGGCGCAGCTTTTATGCTGGTGTGGTAGCTATTGTTGTAGGAGAATTCTATTAGGGGTAGGTTCTTATCCCAACTACCACCTAAATCGATCGCACATGCACGTAGCATGTCTTCCAATGTTTGAATAGTACGCTCACTTTGACCGTCAGTCTATGGATGATAAGCCGTACTAAAATTTAAACGTGTGCCCAATGATTGTTGGAAATTCTTCCGAAAATGTGACGTGTACCTAGTATCCCTGTCGGAGATAATAGCTACAGATCTGTCATGTAGGGCTATAATCTTATCAACGTACAACTGGGCTAGCATATCGGAGCTATAAGTCTCCTTGATGGGTAAGAAATGTGCTGACTTAGTCAGTCTGTCAACTATAATTCATAACGTATCATTTCCTTTCCTTTTCTTGGGTAACTTGGTAATAAAATCCATAGTTACCATTTCCCTACTTCCACGTAGGAAGTTCAGGCTGTTGTAGCAAGCCTGATGGCTTTTGATGCTCGGCTTTGACTTGCGCACATGTCAAGCATTTAGCTACATGGGTGGCTACAGACTTTTCAAGCCTATTCACCAATAATTTGCCCTTAGATCCTGGGTAGTTGATGGCAAATTCCTAATCGTTGCCTAATTAGGGTTGCGGCATTTAATACGTAAGCAATATGAACCGTCTTTCTTATTTAACAATATCAAACCCTCAGAAGATTGAGTCAGGCTTTATGTGCCTATGTTTTAAAACCTACTAAATCGAGGTTTCGATTTTTTTTCCATAATCAATATGGAGTTTTTTCATAATACTCCAGCCCACAGCGGGATACAATCTTAATTCTACCTGCCTTCCCGGAGGTAAGCAGGGAAAACTTATGAGAAGATAATCAAGATTGCAAGGAGGCTACAGAGATTTTCCATATCTCAGGCTCCAGTTCATCCACCATTACTCGTGTCAAATAAGTGACACCTTTATGTTATAAGTCCACGAATTCCTTAGTCGGGAACATTTACTTAAATTTTTTTTTTCCATTTTTGGATATCTTCTTCGAATACTACTAGTCGACTTTAGTACAATATGACCATTGGGATATCTCAGGGGTTCCATGTATTAAACCTCCATGCTGATCAGACATGGAAATAATCTATGGGACACACTAGGATACGCCAATCCTCATATGACACTTTAATCAAACATAGTTTGGCATTCGCAGGCGATAGAAAACAATGAGAAAAATAATAATTAAAATAATATATGTTGTCGTACTCTATGCAAAGAAAGAGTGCTCTTAGATTTTCGGAAGGTTTTTCTTGCCGATACGAGAAGAATCGGTTACTATGGTTTCCTTGGTAATTATACCTTGTGGATGATAATAAAAGTTTTGCTAAGTTTATGGTTCATGAAGATTTATTATTGCCTGTATTAAAAACAGGACTCTTAGCAGAAATTATCATTGATATATGATAAGGAAGTTTATTGTACAAGTGCTTATATTCAATTAATAATAGAAGTTTCACAAACTAGGCACCTAGCTCAGTTGGCTAGGCGCGCGAAAGGGTGCGGCCGGCCTAGACCCAGGTTCGATTCCGGGGACGGCCAGTTCCACCATTTTTTTATGTTTAATATTAATTAATCGCACGGATACGAGTAATTATGGGAGTTGTCTCATAAGGAGTCTTGATAATTAATTGCTTCTTATTACCCACAATATGGGCTTGATTTTATCACTAAATTGAGTCCTTGTATTTAACGGAACTAGGACATCAAAAATGATTCCTAATGGATATAAAACATCCATCTATTAATGCTGAAGCAGTCTCAGAGGTATACCGGCTTCTTACCGAACTTTCGTTGCTTTTTATTAAGCTTGTACTTGCTCTCTTTCTCAGATTTCTGGGAGTTATTCTCCTTCTTTTGGTTCATCCTTCATATACGAAGTGTGAACAAAACTTCTTCTCATGAGTAATTGAACATGGTTTTTTTTTTTTTTTTTTTTTTTTAAATGAAATTCAGAGCGAGGAGCATTCGGCTCTTTTGATTATTTCACGATCTTTCCGTGGTCCTTTCAACTGCTGCGTCAACCACAGCTTGAAGATTAACTCCATTAATATTGAGGTTTACGTTTGTAGTTTGATTAACTTTCGTCGCCTTATTAGCATTGCGACTTTCGTCTACCTCATCCGAGTTTTCCATACTCGAAACTTGGTACCAATCACCAAGATTTAACCATTGTTAGTCATCATCCTGATGACCTGACTTAGGTTAGCCACGGTATTCATAAACCGTATGGGCTATTCTGTTCCGAACATTCATAGTGAATGTTATTTGAACGTATTTCCATTATATTTAGCCTAGGTCACAATGGGACCATCAATGGCATGCAAAGTTTGGAGCGAGTCCAATACCTGCTTGACAGGGGACCATAATGTCACAACTGTCTTTGTCACTAGGACGATTATAAATAGCTCAAAGGCTTTTATTATATATATATATATACATATATGGCATAGAAGCCTGTCTCGAGGGACGTAGAAAAATATGGCATAAAGCACAGTCATGAAGGACATAAGTAATCATATGGTGCGAAGGCCTTGTCGTGATGAAATTTAGATATGGCACATACGGCCTTGTTATAAGGACATTCATCAATTCTGGTACAAAGGCATGTCACCAGGAATGTTAACATTTAATATGTTAACTTGTCACGAATGACCAATTATAGCACATAGGCTTGTCCTGAATGACTTTAAAACATAACTTGATGGTCTATTTTCAAGGACCTTATTTTATTAGCTGCAATCTTATTAGATTAGGGCTTCCAGGTTTGAACGTGGTTCTTCACCTTTGGACAGGGAGTCATAGACTACAACTGTCATCGTCTTGAAAGACGATTCTTTTGGCAGAAAATAAGCCAATCAACATCACTAATGGATGTTTATATATAACCATCGTATCTAATGATATTAGTCATGATCACATCGATCATATTGACTATTAGGTTTGGGTATAATCACACTATTTTGAACAGGGGATCATAAAGATCACTACTATGTTTGTCTTACCGACACTAGAATAAAGTATAGCCCGTAGGCATTTCATCACGAGGGATGTTAATATTGTGATCATCATACTGATGATACTAGTCAGGATCATAATGATAGTATAGACTATGGGATTTGAGTATAGCTCACCCTCTTGGGCAAAGAATCCCAAAAGATTACAATTGCCTTGTCTCAATTGGACAATATAATATAGCTCTTAGGCAAAACATCATTAAGGATGTTAAAATTTTTAATCATCGTATTGATGATTTTTGTCATGATCGCATTGATCATATAGACTATTAGGCTTGAGCAGAGCTCACTACCTTGCACAGGGAATCGTAAATACCACAATGTCTTTGTCACACATGGACAATATAATATGGCTCTTAGGCGAAACATCATTAACGGATGTTTATAATAGGTTCATTCTATTAGGTGATATAAGTCATGATTGCATTAATCATATTGACTATTTGGCTTGAGCATAGCTCACCACCTCAGACAAGGAATCATAAAGATAACAATGTCAATGTCCCAAATGGACAATATATTATAGCCCGTAGGCAAAACATCACTAAAGGATGTTAAATAATATTATCATCGTATTAGATGATATTAGTCATGATCGCATTGATCATATAGACTATTATGTTTGGACATAGTCCAATATTTTAGGCAGGAGGTCAAAGACCATCACTGTCGTTGTCTTATCGGACAACAAGTTTAGCCCGTAGGCACTTTATCACTAACGGATGTTCATAATATGATCATCTTATAGGATGATATAGGCCATGATTCCTAATTCACTAGGCTAGATATGGGAATTGGAAGAATCCAATATAAGGATGACTGTTGTGATTTTCTCGAATCACATTTGTCGAGGGTGCTAACACGTTCTTAGATGTTAACAAGGATCTGAATCCCTTGAGTAGGTTTCACCATCTTGGCCGCGTAGGCTAGGTTTCACCTTTAAGATTTCCTGTTAAAATGCATACTGACAGGGAAGGAAGGATGTTTATTTTATTCAGGATTTTTATCATAAATCCTAATTCATAAGTTAATAATAATAGCACAAATGGCCTAGTCGCGTAGACAAGTTAAATTTATAAGCCATGATTTCAGAGAATCGCAGCATTAAGGTTTGAATCAAAGTTCATTACCTTTTCCTGACAGGGAGCTGTAGGCTGCCACTGTCTTTAGTCTTAGAGGACATTAATTATAGCCCGTAGGTACTTCCCTTCCAAGGGATGTTTATTACGAACTTGCCCCTTAGGGAAATTCATTAACCATGGTAAACAGAGACCATATTTGGTTAATTTATTAATCATTTATATTTAGGATTTCTTATAATAATTTATCCTAATTATAAAACAATAACTGTTTTATTTATGGCACAAATGGCCTAGTCACGTGGACACTTTTAAATTTATGAGCTATGATTTCAGAGAATCAGAGCATTTAGTTATACTGGCACAACTGGCCTAGTCATAAAGACATTTTAAAATATAAGTCATGATTTCAGAGAATCAAGGCTTTTAAGGTATACTGGCACACTAGGCCTAGTCACAAGGACAATTATAAATTATATGCTAGGATTTCAGAGAATCAAAGCATTTGAGGTTTGAACCTAGTTCATTACCTTTATCTGACAGGGAGTCATAGCTACCTCTGTCTTTTGGCTCATGTAGAAATGAGCATGGCCCGTAGGCATTTTATTACCACGTATGGTTAAAATATGATCATCTTAATTGATGATGTAAACCCCCAGGATTCAGAGATCATTAAACTGGGTTAGGAATCTTCTAAAGAATTCCTTTAATAACTTATGTGATTTCCAACGAATCACTTCTGCCAGGAGTGTTAACATGTTTTCAGATGTTAACGGGGATTCGAATCTTTTAAACAGGTCTTACCATCTTGGCCAGGTCTTTATAATGACACTCGGCTAGGTTTCACTCTTAAGATTCTTTATTAATGGTTTGAATCTTTTTAACAGGTCTTACAATCTTGGCCCGGTCTTATATTTGACCCGAAGGCTAGGTTTCACACTTAAGATTCTTTATTAAATTAACGCAGAACAAATTTTAAATGGAGGTGTTAATATGGATCTGAATCTAATTATGGAACTACCATCTTGGCCCGGTCTTAAAATGACACGTGGCTAGGTCTTGTCCTTTTTAGACTTTGCCATTTTATTATAATGGTAGATCTTATAAAAGAAAATGTTATTTTACATTTATTTAAAAATTCTGGTTTAGAATGAAAGTTTAAACTTAATCATTCCACTATATCAAAACAAAAATATAAAGTTGCCCTAAGCGGGACTTGAAAGGAATAGTGTTGTCCTCGAAGGGACAGAAATAAATATGTCCTTATAAGGACTATTGAGGAAACGATTTTTAGCAATGGAGTTTCTTCTTTATTCAATTCCTGAATGCTTTCTCCTTGGTTGCACGCCTCAACTTGGTCGATGTACGAAGCTCAGCATTTCAAGGCTCCGGGTGTGGAGAATCCCTAGTTCAGCTTCCTCGCTTGGCGACGTATCGAATAATGAAAAAAATTGGAAGCAAAAATTTCCATATTAGGATTAAGATTATTCCTATGTTAAGTCTAGACTCAGAAGTTTAGATTGTGCAATTGTGTAACTGAGATTAAACACAAAAGGCTAGTGTTTAATTCACTCAGTGTTGGCTCTGATACCAACCTGTCACACCCCGAATTCCACGTGTCACCGGTGGGCCCGGTGGGGGTATCGTGACGTCGTTGGTATCATCATAGACAAACAACACAACAAAATAATGCACAGCGGAAGCAAAAGATAGATTCATTTCAACTTTAATTAAAAATGTAATATTAATTATCACAAGTGGTTGAAACGGATCCACAGGCGGATCGAAAATAAAATAGGATAATTGTTCAACAGTTTATTTGTCGTCCAAGCTGCGTGACTTATTGTGGACGCTCTAGAAGCCTGCCAGCCTATTACGTGTAGTACCTGCACTTAATCTTTTTGGGAAAAATACGTCAGTTTACACTGGTAAATACAATTCGACTGACTCATTTTGAAAAGGTTGAAAATTGATTTAAATGCTCAAGGCACAAAACATTTTTATTAACTTGGGTCAATTATTTAATATAATAATCATGTGAACGAATTACATGTTACTTGTGCGTTCAGTAGCCCGGATCTTGTCCGGGTTAAAGATCAATAGACACACCACATAATGAGTTATACACTGACGGGTGTACGCCTACACCCCGTGCTCTGGTCGTGGCCATCTCGTAAGATGATGCCAAGGATATCCGGGACATGGTCATTAACCCCCCAAAGGCTTTAAGTAAGCAAGACTGTTTAAACGAGCTGAACAAATTATTCAAACTAAACACCCAAGGGTGTAGGATTTAACGCTCGATCAAGCGGTATTCTATATACCGTAACCCAAGCCCGTATAGGGAAAATAAGTCAAAAAGTATTTACCTGAATAAGTATCAATCACAATCAAGAAAAATGCAAGTATCTTTTACTGGTGCTCCTAATCTGGAACGAAGGTTTATAATAACCTATTAGATTTCTAACGGGTCTTTATTTAAGCCTAAGCCTAGACCGGTTAGTTTTAAAGGACGATACGGTTCACGCACGATTAAGCGAAGACCGGATGGAATGTGAATTTGACCCGACAAGTTTGAAGACTTGTATAATATGGGTTTACTAAACACATTCTGGATTTTGAGACAAAAATGATAATGTTTGACCCGTTTCGGCCAATTTATGTAAACTAGTTACATAAACCGAACCGAACGCGAAAAGTGCGTTACGGGCGACCTAGAGAGTCATATGCAAGTTCCCTGAGTTAATATGCTCCAAATATGTTATAATATCAGCAAGATATTTTCTATTATGCCCGGAATGTATTTAAACTCAACTTACGCCTCATAAGGGCATTTTGGTCATTTAAAAGGTTATAAAAGAGTTAAATTAGAAATCTGAGTTACAGGTCTGATTTATACAGTAAATATACTTAGTTTTTCATCTTATAACAGTAGGGTATGACCCATATACAAAACTTATCATTTAAAATCAAACTATGCACCGTAGGGGTATTTTAGTAATTTCACAAGGGCTAAAAATGCCAAAACTGGAAATCTGAGTTCAAACATTTATACTTACTGTTATTATATGAAAATATGCTAAATACATCAGTAGGTATGAATCCTATATGTTTAATATGAGTATAACGCTCATTATGCGCTAAAAACGCTAAAAATGGGATTTAGAGCCGTTTCCGGGTTTTTATAAGAAAGCTGAGATTTTTATATTTCCAGAATGCTTAAGATAATTTATTTAACAAATAAAATCAGTAGAAAAAGGTTTGGGGTCAAAAGGATTTATAAAACTCATTTTATGGCTTAAACGGTCAAAACCGGCATTAACCGAATCGACTTAGCGACGTATGATCCGATCAGCCAAAAATTAAATAAAAATCTTCAAAAATCCCAGAATATTATATAACATCAGTGGGTAAAAAGTTTTATATCGAAAAGTGGCCTTAAATAGGTTATACGCTAAATGCGCCGTTTATTTAACATAAAGATATAGTTTTACGATATCGGCCATAACTCAAAATCTGGACCACCAACTGATCTCAAATTTTCGGTGCAAGTTTATAAATTCGTAATAAAGATTTCTACTCTTTCACTTTTCCAAAAATCACGTTTTATATCAAAAAGGGCAAAATAGTCAACTTTAAGCATAACTCGGAAACATGCATATGAATCGGTTAAGCATAGACTCAAGATGTAAAAATTCCAGAGAGTCATACATAAATAAAAATGGTCAAAAATAAACTCTAATACAGATCTCAAACATGCATGCACGGATCCGAATCGAGAGTCAACGAAAAAGTCGTTTTATAAGACTTTCGGTTCCAATCCGGGTTTATACCAAATATTGTCGAGTTGATCATGGTAAAACATATTCTTACATTCATTATAAAGCTATTTTTGATGATCAAACTGATTGCATGTCATCTACATTACCATTTATGCTATATTTCACAAAAACAATTTCTGTTGACTTTTTAAGAACAACTTTGACTCGACAAATAGCATGCTTAGAGTGGGAATCAGAGAATACCCTTTTGAGGGTTTGTTTCCCACATAAATACCAACTTATAAGTGGTTTCAATTTGAGAAATGACAGAGCCAAATTCGTTTAATCGAAAAGTCAAACTATATGAACAACGGTTTGACTTTTAACTAATAATCTATGCTAGAACGGATTAGAGGATGATATGAATGCTTACAAAGGTCCTAATGAGGCTTAGATAGCACTTGGAAGTAGCCTTGTCGATCAGAATGCTTCTGGAATGCCTTGTGAATTCTTGCAAGTTTGCTAGTGTTCTTGTTTACTACTCAAGACCCTCAAAAGTGATGAATTTGATCTGATTTATGGAGGTTTCAGGTGTTATAAGAGTGCAACAGGTGTCCATACTTGCATGTAAGATGATTGGTGAGTTTTAGAGGTGATGCTAGCTGTTAAACACTCAAAATTCGGACCCAATCAGCAGCTGATCGCAATTCTGCACATGGGGCTGCCAAACTTTGATTAAAAATGGCAGCTTTGGTCCCTGTCTTTGCACGCGAGGTTTTGGCTATGAATCTTGACTCGTAAACCCTCAAATCTGGTTTTTAAGAACCTTGGGACATTTACCAACATGGTAATGTCCTCGGATAACTTTGCGCTCACCCGAAAAGCCATGAAATTTGACGTTGACGCTTTTAACCCCTCAAGTACGGTTTTGGCCATAACTTTCTCATACGATAACGAAACTTCATGAAATTTTTACCACATATTCTAGTGAGTATATTCTAGCATTACAAAGCTTCGGGGCTGCCAAAAGTTCACTCAGAGGTATAAATTCAACATGTTGACACTTTTAGTCCCTATAGTTTGTAATTCCTCACTTTCGTGCATTTTTCCGCTTCGTATGATCCATGATCCATCCGTTTAAGGTTATAAACATTATGTAGGGTTATTATAGAGTCTATTTATCCATTGTTGACACTTTGGACCCTTACGTTCCATAGTTTTCACTGTTTGTCAACTTAAGTCCCTCTAAAGTATGTTTTCGCATACTCAAAGCCCATGACACGTGTCAAGACATTAATGGACGTAAATTTTCCGAGGTGTTACAAAAAGATTTTTCAACCCTTTGTCGTTTACTTCGTCTAAGCTCACCCTCCTCGACTTCGGGTCGTTCATGTCTTTTATCTATCCTCGTAGATGAACTTGGTCCTGCTTCATCTAACCATGTAGACGAACTTGGACCTGCTTCATCAACCGCTTTTGATGAAAGCGCATGTGTTTGTCCTAACATAGGAAACACATTCTCAAAATATGAGACGACATTAGGATTTGCTTCTATGATAGTATGTTTGTGTACATCTGGATTCTTGGACTCATGTACAAGAAAACGATGCGCACTACTTTGATGTGCATATCCAATGAAAATGCAATCAACAGTTTTGGGTCCTATCCTAAGAGCCTTAGGAGGTGGTACAATCACCTTAGCTAGGCACCCCCACACTTTCAAGTATTTGTACGAAGGCTTCCTTTTTCTCCATAACTCATATGGAGTTTCGTCCCTATTTTTCAAAGGTATCTTGTTCAAAAGATAGTTTGTGAGAGAATGGCGTCCCCCCACATTTCTCGGTTCACTCCCGAGCTTATCAACATGGCGTTCATCATTTCTTTCAATGTGCGGTTTTTACGTTCCGCAACGCCATTTGATTGTGGAGAATAAGGTGGTGTACACTCATGTACAATGCCATTTTTTGCGCATAAATCGGCAAAAGGTGCAACATATTCACCTCCTCGATCGCTTCTCAAAGCTTTTATCTTCTTTTTAAGTTGATTCTCAACTTCGTTTTTGTACATGATAAACTTCTCTATTGCTTCGTCTTTACTCTTAAGTAAATACACGTAGCAATATTTCGTACAATCATCAATAAACGTGATGAAGTACTTATTTCCTCCACGCGTGGGAACCGCTTTTAAATCACACACATCGGTATTAATTAAATCAGGGGGTTCGGTTATTCGTTCAACCGATTTAAACGATGATCTCGTAAGTTTGGATTCAACACATGTCTCGCATTTGTGATTGGACTCGATATGGAATGTTGGTATCAAGTTTAATTTAATTAAACGTCATAATGAATTAAAATTTACATGCCCTAGTCTACCATGCCAAACATTAGAAGACTCAATCATGTAAGTAGAAGTAGAAATTTCATTCATTTTCTTGTTTTGGTTAACAACCATTACATTCATTTTGAACATTCCATTTAGGGCATGGCCCTTTCCAACAAACATTCCACGTCTAGACAAGACAAAATTGTCCGATTCAAACACTAGACGAAATCCAAACGTGTTGAGCATCCATCCCGACACGAGATTCTTCTGTATCTCTGGGACATAAAGCACATTTGTCAAGGTAAGCTCCTTGCCCGAAGTCATCTTCAAAACGACCGTGCCTTCCCCCTTGATGCTTGCGGTAGCTTTATTCCCCATATAAAGCTTTTCTTCACCCGAAGCTTCGTTGAATGTAGAGAAAAGAGCCTTGTCTCCACAAACATGGCGGGTTGCACCCGTGTCAACGAACCATCCTTTTGGGTTTTCACCCATTGCGTTGACTTCTTCAATCATAGCCGCTTCCTCGGTTATCATTGCAATCAGAGGCATACCATCCTCATCAACCATATGCGCACGCTCACGCTTAGGTTTATTGCATTGGTTAGCACGGTGCCCCGTCTCGTTACAATTGTAACAAGTACCTTGGAAAGGCGCAGGCTTCTTTTTCACAGCCCCCTTTTTCGGTCCAAGGTTGTTAACCTTTGCTTTCCCTTTGTTGTCCTTTTTACCCTTGCCTTTCTTGCCCTTTGAGGACTCCCCAACTTCCACCATGTTTGCTTTAGCCGAAGCTTGCAAAATGGTGCCTTTTTGGGCCACCCTGTTTTCTTCTTCTATACGAAGACGAAGAACAAGATCCTCGACCAACATTTCCTTTCGCTTGTGTTTAAGATAATTCTTAAAATCCAACCAAGCAGGAGGTAATTTTTCGATCATGGGTGCCACTTGAAACGTTTCGCTGAGTACCATACCCTCAGCATGGATGTCATTTAGTATAATTTGCAACTCTTGGACTTGGTTCATAACAGTCTTGTTATCAACCATTTTGAAGTCCAAGAAACGGGCGACAACAAATTTCTTTGTTCCCGCATCCTCCGTTTTGTACTTTTTATCCAAAGACTCCCATAATTCTTTGGAAGTCTTGATATTATAGTACACATTATACAATGCATCCGAGAGACCGTTGAGAACATAGCCTCGACATATAAAGTCCGAGTGCTTCCACGCCTCTACCGCGCTCAGAGCCTGAGCATCGGTCTCCCCTTCCGCCGGTTGGGGAACGGTCTCCGTCAAGAACCTCGCAAGGTTCATGGTGGTCAAGTAGAAGAACATTTTCTGTTGCCACCTCTTGAAGTGGAGACCCGAGAACTTCTCGGGTCGTTCAGCATGATTCGCCACTGTGGTCGCTCCCACAGTGTTGGCAGGGGTACCGACAACAACGTTGACGTTGGTATTTTCAGTCGACATTCTGAAAAATTCCACAAAACCAAGTTAATAAAACTTGTTAGAATAATAAATGTGCTGATTTATTATTTTACTAACAAAATCGATGAGTAATAAAATCAGCCTCGTAGCTTCTAAGTCCAACTTTGAAGAATACAAGAGAAGATCTTAGAACCCAAAGACAAAGAAGGAGTAGAAACAGAGTTCTGTTTTGACAAAGTCGCTACTTTGAATCAAAACAGAGAAAAACCTTTTTAAAACACAACCTGCTGTGAGAAAAAAAAATTGAAATCACAGCAAAGAAGTTTGTGATTCTACACGAACGGTGTTTTAAAGTTTGTTTTAAGATTGTAGGAATCCGTTCGTGTAAAATAAAATAAAACTTTTTATTAACTTGAATTACAAGAACAAAACAGAATTACAACTGAAAGAAAAATACTATTACAACTGGAAAAATGGAAAAAACAAGAACAGAAAACTCGAACAGACGATACTGTTCTTGGCTGAGGATCGTGTTAGACACGGGTCCCTTAAAACAAATTTCATGTCTCCCAGGAGAACACGTTTGTTTCCAGGATACAACAGCCGCAAGCAGTTGCACTGCCGGTCTTGACTCCAACCCGAAGGTGTACCTTGATAGCTTGAAAAGACAAAGAAATCTGCAGTAGAGAAGATTGTTATGCTGTGTTTTTCGGTGTCCCTGATCTGGTGAAAGGAGCCTCCTATTTATACACCAGGTTGAACTCGAAACTGAAAATAAATTAAATGGGAGAATTAAACTGCATTAGACGTCTTTAATGCACTTTAATTCGTCACTTAATTCTCAGTCAAACGCATTAACTTTGTCAGTTTCGAATGCTGAAAACGTAACTGCACATCATTAACTGCAGCTGGAAGCTTCTCCGCGCGCGCGCGCAGGTCTGCACCCTCACGCGCGGTGCGTCCACTTGGCTCACTGCCATGCGCGCGTGCGCCATACTCACTCAGGTCCATGTGCACCTGCGCGCGTGTGCCACGTCACCTGTGAGCCTCTACGAGCACGCCACACAGTCGCGCCGTTTTGGCTCACTTTGGTGCGCCGCGCACGTCACACATCAGGCCCATGCACCATGCGTACCCTGCGCGCATGATTGCCACGTCATGCGCCATCGCGCGTGGACCCACCAGGGTCATGGCGCATGCACGTCACATCACCAACCACTTGGTCCTTGCAACTCTTGTGCTTCCACCACGCGCACGTGGTCAAAAATACAAAGGCGGCTCTCAAGCGATGCGAAGTGCAAAGTGCGCCATCAAAGCGCCTCATCGCCCACGCCACGCGCGCGCGTGTGCGAGTGCGAGTTAGGGTGCTCCGCACCCTTCACGAGTACACTAGTGAGTGCTTCCATGAAACAATAAGGATGGAGAGCTCCCACTTAAATACCCCTTTAAGTTTCATCTCTCATCCGATGTGGGACAAGGTGCCACTTTCCCACTTTTTCCAGCATTTAAGTTTCAAACACCACACTTTGAGCATCGATATCTCATTCATCTTAGCTCTGTTTTGGACGTGGTTTAGTTCGTTGCGAAGCCCTTTCGACATAGAACACAAACCCACAAATAAATATATAAAACCCGCTCATTTTATTATATTTATTTCTAGTCCAAAATAGGAAAAAATCATTTTCCTATATTTGTGAAAAATGCTATTTTCACAAAATTTCCAACAGACAATAGGTAACATGTAGGTAACCTGCTAAGACACGATAACAGAAAAGTACACCATGTGATTTTTTACGTTTTACAAATAATCAAAATTTAAAAGTTAGGATCCATTATTACTCCTTCTAGGAGCATAAAATATACATATGTCTTATAAACATTGGATATAAAGTAGTTAAACGAGTCGTATTCTTGTTTAAAATTTTTTTTGTTCGCGTTATCAGATACCTGTTAAACCTGCTAAGACACGATTTGCCATCCCTAACTAAACGTGAAACCACAGGGACCATCCGAGCAATTAACTCTAAAATTTGGGTAAAACAAACACAAAAAAAAAAAAATTGGAATCAACAATTAACAAATTATAATAAGGGTGCTACTTTCTACACCCCCCTAATTACTTTTTACACCCCCTCCCTCTCACATATTTACAGATGGGGCCCGCGTGGGACCGGCAGTTTTCCTCTCACAGGGGGGGTATAATCAGGAGGGAGGGGGTGTGTTTAGAATCAGCCTATAATAACTTTCTGAAGATGTATTACAAAAATTCTACATAAATCTATTTAAAATCAAGTAATCAACTATAATTCAAACTAATTATTCAAGAACTTGAAATGAAAAATACTTTTGTCCTCCCTTTCTTTTACTTTAATAAAAGTGGTTTTGCCGAACTGTTTGTTTTAGACATGTGACATCAAGAGGTGACACAATAAAACTGATGGATGCCATAAAATTTGAAAGAAGGTCGGTAGTTATAGAAGGGCTTACAATATGTATATTGAGATATCGGATATAAATAACCTCAACTTTCACCAATTGATCAATAACACTTTCAACTTTCGATTTGTACACCAACACTCCTAACTTTCAACTTATTGACCGATAACACTCACTAACTAACTGAACCCTAACCCAGTTAGCTGATGTCAGCTACCACGTCATCAAAAATGCCATGTCAGCTACCACATCAGCTGCCACGTCCTTAAAAATGCCATATCAGCTGCCGCATCATATGTCACGTCAACAAAAAAGGGACACATCAGATGCCACATCATCAAAAACTAACTGGGTTAGGGTTCAGTTAGTTAGAGAGTGTTATCGGCCAATAAGATAATACATAACACCAACTAGGCTAGCATGATCAAACAACAAATTACCTAGAGATGACATTTGGAGTTCGTATCAATTGGTGTACCCAATAGGTTATATGGGTTCATCTCTAATCATGCGACAATCTCTTGAGCATACAAGTTGTGTAAAATCAATAACTGATACATATTTTGGGCAGTGTAGAGTTATATGGTAGACTAAGGGATATGAGACAGTCTAATGGTGGTTACAAGATAAGATACTGACGTAAAACTTACCTTGAAATTGTGCTCCAAACGATGAAAACGGTGCTTCAATTCGGGTGTTTAAAACTTCCAATTAACTAAAATTAAGTCGTTTGGAGCACCATTTCGTGGTAAGTTTTACATCAATAGACTCGTATCCTCGTTCTGATCCAAAGCCCTAATACGTCAGTTTGTAATTTAAAAAAAAAAACTTAACTCCGTTAAGTTTTTTTAACTGAGGACTGGTGGAAGAAAAATAGGTGAAAAGTGGGACTGGCATGGAGAATATTCAAAGGTGTGACTAACAGTGGCCAATGACGTCTAGTTGAGATTATTACAGGCCAATTCCCCATATCTAAATAAAAGCTAATAAACAAAAACAATTTTTTGATTATCAAGTAATAACTAACTACTAAGCCCTTATATCTGATTTAGTATAAATATCAATTTAGTAATAAGTGGATCATAGTTCCTCTATGACAACAATATTGCCCAGACTAGGCCGGTTGCAGACTGTGGATTGTAGGCTTAGGCGACCCGGGTTAGGGTATCTGAAACCATTTTGAGGGTGGCTGACTAATCGGACCGGGTGCCGATGTTGAACTGGAAATTTGGGTGGTCAAACAAGAAATTGATTAAATTCTTCTCATTTGACCCTATTTATTTTTATATTATTTATGACGTCATCCGGTCTGACGCATTTGATCAGTGGACCGGTAGGTAGACAGGTTCGACATCCGGTCCAATACCGTAAACATTGCGATTATGGACCTCTATATGATAACTATTGGTCTAGAACATTAACTTACAAACAATAAGCTCATGCGTATGAAAAAATCATTTAAATTTCATTCAACACAAGAATACTTACCCTATTAGCTACGCTTACATGAATTGGAAAGACAAAAGCAAATATACCACTACTGGTTAGGTACACAATATTTTTGTAGCCATGTTACAAAAAGAGGAGACAAGCTTTTACAAAAGAGGTTTGTTTAAGTTGTTTAAGATGTGAATCTACAAAAGCTGTCTACAGAACCGTAACGTTAGATTTTTTTTTTTTTAGAAGAAAACTTCACTAAAACACGCCTCCGACCCAACCGGACAAAACACCATACAAAACAAAACCCCAACCTAAACAGGCAAACAAAACCATAACGTTAGATATTCCCATATATTTTGAAGTTCTTTACACCTAAGAGATTTGTTCCAACATAGGCATGAGCTATACCTACATTGAACACCGATTTTGAAGATTAATATAATATTCAATAACATATTATACCGCAAAAGAAATTAGAAACATGAATACATGTAGACATGTTTGCATGCTTAGGTCTGGTCAGCATGTATGTGTAGCACTTATTTTGACCCGTTTGACCTGTTTATCTTATTTAAGCACTTTACTTATAAGATAACCATGTTTCTAATCAAACTTTCTAGTATTTGTAGCAATTATTTTGATCCGTTTGACCTGTTTATTTTATTTAAGCACTTTACTTATGAGATAACCATGTTTCTAATCAAACTTTCTAGTATTTGTAGAATTTATTTTGACCCGTTTGACCTGTTTATCTTATTTAAGCACTTTACATACGATATTATTTTTTTATAAAAATGGCACCATAAAAATGAGCATTTTTATCTTTAAAACGAGTACACTATTGCTATATTTTTGGGAAAAAATTCAAAAACCCAAAAACGTAAAACGTAATGAAACCTAAAATAAAGATTTTGCAGTTGCAGGTTCTAAAACGCAGTGGGTTTTAACATGACCATATTTATGTTTTAACATGGTCATGTTTTTGTTCTGCAATCTAGGTCTCTAGAACGTACACTCCAGGTGTAAAACATAATGGGGTTTGACTTCTATTTAACATAGTCATGTTTCTGTTGCATAAGTTTTAACATGGTTATGTTTCTGTTCCAACATGATGTTTATATTTTAGCATGATCATGTTCTTTAACAGAACTTACCTCACCTTTTCTAGGTCTAAAACGCAATTGAGTTTCACATGGCCATGTTTCTGTTTTAACATGATCATGTTTTATGTTTCAACATGATCATGCTTCTGTTAAACATGATCATGTTCTTTCAGTTTCTACAACGTAAGGTCTAAAACGCAATGTTGGGTTTCACAACATGATCATGTTTCTGTTTTAACATGATCATGTTAGTTACCTCACTTTCCAGGTCTAAAACGCGCTTTCACAACAACATGATCATGTCTGTTTTAACATGATAATGTTTTGTTTTAACATGATCATGTTAGTTTAGTGTACCTCACCTTCAAGTTTCATGTTTAAGATGATCATGTTTTTGTTAAACATGATCATGTTCTTTCAGTCTGCGGTTTCACAACATGATCATATTTCTGTTTTAACATGATCATGTCAGTTTAGTTCGTACCTCACCTTCCAGGTCTAAAACGCAATGGTTGGCTTTCACAACAATCATGTTTTGTTTTAACATGATCATGTCAGTTTAATGTACCTTACCTTTCATGTCTAAAAAACGCAATGAGGTTTCACATGGTCATGTTTCTGTTTTAAAATAGTCATGTTTCTGTACTCCAATACACTCCATGTCTAAAATGCAATGGGCTAAAAACACAAAAAGATGTGTTTTTTTCATTGTGTTATAAAACGTAATGGATTAAAAGCATAAAACAAATTTATTTTTTATTGTATTATAAAACGTAATGGACTAAAAACACAAAGAAATGTTTTGTTTCAAAAACGCAATAGAATAAAAACACAAAGAAATGTCTTTTTTTCTAAAATGCAATAAGCTAAAAACACAAAGAAATATCTTTTTTTTTCTAAAACGCAATGAACTAAAAACAAATAAATGTGTTGTTTATATAACGCAATGGACTAAAAACACAAAAAATGTGTTTTTTCATTCTTTTTGTAAAACGCAATTACTTATTTCAAAAACCCAAATCGTAAAACGCAATTCCAAAATTTCTTACACAGATCGAAGCCGATTTCTTTGGATTTCTTCAACTATTGACGAAATTTGAATGTTAGAAACACTTATTAATGATCGAGTCGAACGAATCGAGTGATTCACTTCAAAATCACAGAAAAAATGAGAAATTGTATGAAATGAAACTGGGTTTCTTCAAAAAAGTTGAAGAACACGTTGATTGAGTGTTTGAATCACTGATTGATGATGAAAATCGCACTATGATGTAGTGATTATTGAATAGAAAGTGAAGAAAATGTTGAAGATGATGAGTTTTTAAAAATAATGGGTTTTGAAGTTGCAGGGAAACAGTAAGGGAGAAGATGAGATAAGATTGACTAAAATACATTTCCCCTTTATTTTTCAATTTTACTACATGTCACAACTGTCACACCCCCAAAATACCACATGCGGAAACACCACGGGACGTGTGACGTACCAGGATCCAAGCCACCAATCACATTGAACTATAATAAATATTTAAGCAAAACATTCTATTCATTTCATAATATAATTCCAAGTCATAAGTTAAAACCAAAGTAAACGTTCAGCGGAAGCATAATGTAAATTGTTAATCAATTGTTTCAAAACAAGTGTTCAAAATTAACGAAACAAGTATCCAAGAGTCTCGACCCATGACCACTCCAGCACTCCCAGATAGCAAGTCCATAACCAAGAATCTAACGACCTGCAAGCATGCAGACAAGTGTGTTAGACGACGATGGTGAGTTCAAAGTTTGTTAACACGTTTTAGTTACCAGATATGAGTATAAAACATTTCAGTGATTTGATGTTGTTATTAACTCAATTACCGCAGATGGCTCCAGATTATTTGCCCAAACCCCAATGCTCTATCATACATTGGTCAAGTGGTTAAGGTAATTAGTTCACGACCGTCCTCCCCGGTATGGTGTGAGGGTGCCAAACCTAATAGCACTATCAACTAATAACCCCGTTGCCTCTCTGGCAACCAATCGGTATATGATGGGACTTAATGATAGAAATGAGTGTAATAACCAACATCCCAATAACCTGGCGTTCCTCCCCGGAACGTTACCCAATATCCCTCCCCGGGATGCATGCTTGAAAAAGGCAGTGAACTCACCTTGGTTTGCTCGGTTTGTTAAGTTACCCATTTCCAAGTTAATCAACCAACCCTACCATGGTTACCAATGAATATCAGTTTCACAATTAAACAAGTCATTATTTTCACACAGATTGCATCTCGCACAAGATCACAGTATATCAGGTAACCAATACACCTTTCTAATACAAGTTCACATCACCTAGACAATAACATGCGAAATCTTGGCAAATTCCTGAAAATCTCATGAACACATGGAAGGTGATTCATGGGTTTGTGGGAAACTAGTAAACACTAGGGTTTAGAATGATTATTCTAGTGTAATACGGGTCATAGAAAGGGATTTCTGATATGATGATGTTAAAATATGTGTATATAGTCTAATTGAAGTTAATTAGGGTGATAAACTCAAGTCATGAGCTTGGTTTTGATCATGTAGAAATCTGACCCGCTAGGTGTTTGATGAAACGCCTAAATGAGGGTTAAAATGTTAAAAGTTGAGTAAAAACGCAGATTTGATCATTTTAAAGAATTATGCGTTAAAGCTTGTGAAAGAGTTCTAAACTTATCGTGAATTGAACTCTTTAGGCAAAGAGTCCGGAACGTCAAGCGGACAAGCCGGAGGTGATACTCACTTGAAACGTGTGCTTTAAAGGTATGTAACTACGGTTTCGTTACGATATGCGCGATTACGTATTTTCGCTAGTAGACTTTAAATTATCATAATAGATTAAATTGGTATTTAGTTAAAGTGACGAAGATCACTAAGTAGATAAACGGGTCAAAAGGTGAAATTATCACCCTTTGACAATATCGACTAATGGTTCGTTGAGTTATATGATTATAGGAATGAATATCATATGGATGTTTACAGCGCTATCACTTAACAGCCACTAAGGCAAGGTATTGAAACGGGTCAATATATTGATCCGAGTCAGGTATGTATAATAACACAACTCATCACGTAGAATTTGGAGTTCTATAAGAGTTAGACAAGGTTAAGGTATAGATATTCGGTTATCTTTAGGTAAAGTGAATAAGTTGAATTATGTTTATGGTGTTTTAGAAGCACATGAGTTTACAAACAAGAATTATAGTTAAAAGGTTGGATTTTTAGTCAAACAAGTATTTAAATGTCCTTGTAGTAAAAGAAGGATGAAAATTGACCAAATTGCCCTTGTAAGCTAATTTGAACGAACGACCCATAAAGGTGGTTCGGAAATAAGTTTTATGATTAAATATATGCTTAGAATGAGTATAGGTAGTGAAGGATGTAAATCCTTGGGTCGAAAGACTTTATATGAGTCTTTGCCGTAAAATGATAATCCGAGGGGTAGAAACTCGGAACATATAGATATCCATATTAAATCCAACACACATATAGATGTGGTGGAAGATAACTTGATAAGAAATGTAGGAATAAGATGCTAGAAAGGAATGAAAGCGAGTAGAAAGTTTTAAAGTGCTAAAATACCCTTAACGGGTTAAAATAAGCATACGAGCGAAAACGGGTTTAAATGGTGTAATAAACCTATGATTAGAACCTAATATAGTAGGTAACATTAATTTGAAGAAGTGTATGAGATATAGGAATCAAATAAATACGTTTGTTTGATAAAATGCATAAACGGGTTAAAATTCGGTAAAAAGGTAACGAGTCGAAGGCTTAGAAGTCTCAAAATTTCTTATGTTGGATGTAGGATTTTAACTCCATAAGATGGAGGATTAAATTACGGACGCGTAGGAAAAAGAATCGGGTAAAACGGATCAATAACGAAGAAGTTATGTCCGTTTCCGTGAAATCAGATCGTGCTGGGTATGTACAGCATCAGCTAAGGCAACAGGCTGTGAAAAACAGGGCTAGGCGTGACACCTAGGCCCTTGGCGTCACGTCTAGCCCCCTAACTCCGAAAATTTTTAAATTTTGTCATTTTTAACCCCTGTACTTGTTTGAACTTAATATTTGACTATCAAAACTAACTTTTAAGTTGGTTTTGATCATAGGTGAATGCCAAGAGTGCACGGATGAAGATCAAGCGACGAGCAAGAACCGAATACGATCACGAAATAAGCTTCCGCACTATGTATCGTTATTATGTTAAACGACGAACGTACACATGATATGTTGTATACTTTTTAAATTGTAAAAAGTTTTAATAAACCCGTAATTTCCAATGCATATGTAATCTTAATTACATGACTGTTTTTCGTAAATGATACGTTAAACCTTAATTTATAAGAACGGGTGTTACAGTTTCGGCATTGTAGACCGGATTCTCCACAAAATAATCGTTCATTAACACTTCGTTGGCATGTATACGATCACGATCCACCATCTTCTTCTTTGGGCGGTTCAAACTTCCTTCAAGTTCGTTATACACCGACACGAAAAATTCAAGCGTCTCATTGTCGGAAGACGATTGGCTATCGCTATCGCTGTCCATCGGAAACGTCGAATCCGTAGGAAAATCTATTTTTGAAATATGTAGAATGTGTGATATGTGTTTATGTTTTGGTGTGGGTGAAATGGTATAAAAATTGTGAAGTATATATAGATTGTTTAACGGTTTTTTTTAATTAAATCAAACGTTCAAAAAATAACGGTCAAAACAACAAACGGTCGGACTTTTTTGTTTTTTCACGCGTGATATTAATCACGCGTTAAAACTTCAACGCGTTAAAAATCATGGGTGGCGGCGGTGTGCTAAATTGTTTCACAAGTGATGGGGTGGTATCACGGACCACCCCAGGTGCCCTTAGTCTTGATATATACAAATTTTAGTCTCGATTCGGTACAGTTTTCTTTACTAGGCCATAGTGAGAAACCACCAAACTTAAATACGTGAGTTGCAAAACCCATCAGCAGCATATGGTTATTAATTATTAGATTTCATAATGCAGATAGATAAATAAAGAGAAGAAGTTATGGATTAGGCCCAATGGGCCGGATCTCATCTAGGCCTAGGCTCAAACATCAGGCCCAATCTGGTATAGCCGTCATTAAGGTGCTTCATTCACATTAATTCTCTTTGAAGGATAAAAAACTAACATCTGATACAACAAATCAATTGCTAATGGTTGAGCTTGAGAGACGTTGTAAACTTTCTCCTTTTGATTATCAATCAACCTGATATCTTCTCCCGAATGATCGGTTTTCTTCCTATCTGAATGATCATTTGAGAAGAAACGTAATGGGGGGTAAAAAAGAAGAAATGTCATAATAGTAAAAGTGTAAAACAATAAATAGTGTATAACTCCTCCTAAGGGTGTGCACGGTTCAGTTCGGTTCAATTATTAGCGTTATCCATAATCGTAACTGAAGTCATCGGTTAATCAGTTCGGTTTATTCGCTTAATTTGTCGGTTTTCGGTTCGGTTTGGTTAATTTCGGTTAATAACAAAACCAAACATTGGCTAAAATTTTTGTTTAGAAATACATGTAATGGAGGTAAAAATACATGAAATAGATATATACATACATGAATTTGATGTATAAATAAATAAAATGAAGGTATAAACACAAAATAGATAGAAGTATAAAACAAGAAATAGAGGTATAAAAGCTAGAAATATATGAAGATTTAAATGATTCGATTTGGTTCATTTCGGTTAATTTTGGTTAACCGATGGTACAAAAAAGTCCGATAACCGATTTTCGGTTAATTCGGTTTCGGTTAATTTCGGTTCGGTTTTGGTTTAACGATTCAATTATTGCTCACCTCTAACTCCTCCCATTAATTATTTTCTCTCTTATTAATTAGGTAAAAACATTTTATCCTACACATTTCAAAATTTATCTTACTTATATCAAAATTTATGGTACATATATCCTATACATATCGAAATTTATCATATACATATCGAAAACTGTCATTCACCATAAATTGGATTGTTTTGAAAAAAGAATATTTTCAAAAATGAATTACAAGTTTAATTAGTTAGCTAATTTAAGGAAATACAATAAATTAATTAAATTTGTAAATTTACCTATATGTCCTTACAATAATATTAAATATACATATTAAATGAAGCATTTCTATTGATTTAAAATTATTTTTTCTATTATTAATTTTTTTTCTCATTTGAATCCTCCATTTTCTTCATAAAACTCATTTGAACCGGACAGACTGAACCTCATCCAGGTACAATAGTTCCACAGCAAAAAGCTAATCTTCACGATTTAAAGTTAGATAATAAGATATTCAATTCCAAAGCGTAAATCCAAACACCCTTTATTCATTCCCTTCATTCATTCCGGAGCCGATTAGTACAAAAGCAATATGCCAATATTATGTGTAATGTGTTGATAAAAGTTGTATAACATTTAAAAGTAAACTGCACTTTTACCTCTGAGGTTAGATGTAGCAACTCTCACTAAAAGTCCTATTTATTATTTTAATTAGTCTAATAGGAAACCCAAATTGAGAAACCCAAGTGATTCTGCACAAACCCTAAGATTTTCAGAAGAATCAGAATCAGGATTAGGGCCCCTAAAACTCAAGGGGGGTATTTTCTATTGATGATTATCCATATAACTCGTTGTCAGAATAGAATTTTAAGATTTCGTCGACTCAGCTAAGCTAGTTGGACACGTGGCAACCCTATGCATAAAATAAGTGGCTACGCGGGCCGCGTAAGGATAGGCTGAAGGTTCACGCGGGCCGCGACAATGTCAAATTTCACCTATAAATAGAGGGCAGTGGGACTTGCATTTTGGTGTTGGAACGACGAAGAAATTCAACTAGTACGTTGAGTTATCTTCTGAATACTACAATTAACACACACGATCACTAATTGATGCTACGATACAGGGTATTAATTCGATCGCTATTACGATTCAATGTCCGATCGATTGAAACTATCCGATAGATGTTTAAGTGCTGCTCAAATTGGGTTTATACTTTGTCATTCGTCGTGATTTCGACTTGAATGTTTGAGTGCTGTTCGAAATCGGACTATACTCTGTCATTCGTTGTGAATCCGCTGGATGTTTAAGTATCACACTTTATCATTTGTTGTGAGGGTTTGATCTCGTGAGTTATCGTAAAAGCTGTATTAAATTTCTTACCTAGTTTCGTGTGCAAATTAGGTTATTAAGCTTATCAGTAGGCTAAACTCTACATCATACCAAAGTAGATGCTAATTCTCGGAAGAGTTAGAATCAGGAAGCTTGTTAAAATCAAGGTGAGTTCACAGACTTTCTACAAGGCACGGCCATCCTCAGTAGGTAGGATGCCACTCCACTAATCTTCGCACACATGTCTGGGAGACCGCGATACATACGAATTCTCCAGAGTGCAGAATAACGTACGTTCGTCCTGGGTAGGACAACAAAACAAAACTTGGGATGGATAATCCTACGGGCTAGTAAGCCAGTGAACAGAGCCGTGAATTCACTCAACTTTGTTGTTGACTCGTTGTTACATGCCTTGCAGGTCGTTAGATCCCTAGCTTAAGGAGCTTGCACGAGGAGGCGTGGTCGTTGTGGGAAAACATTTCAATTAATATTAAACTTATGTTTTGTGCTTCCGCTGTAAACTCAAACTATGTTTTGACACCAATTGTATTGTGTTGGATTTTATAAAAATTACTTACATTGCTTTGTTCAATATGATTGGTGGCTATGATCCTGGGCATGTCACGCCTCCAAGGCGGGGTGGGGTTTTTGGGGGGTGTGACATTAGATGTAATTGGCAACCTTACCCCCTAATACGAAAATCTTGATGTCTTACTCCTCAACTATTGAAAAACGCTACAATATTACCCCCGGTGTTAAAATCTGTTTAAGGGGAGGAGGGGTGGTTCACTAGTGATAGATTCTATCACTCCCATTGTCCAATAAAATCATGCGATGTCATCAACCAAATTTCTATCACTAGTGATAGAAATGTAGGGGGTGGTGTCACTAGTGATGGGATTCCAATGTACAAGTATTAATGCACAATGTACAAGTCATACCCTATCACAACTCAAAGTTCAACGCGTTATGCCCATAACTCGTTATACTTGACCACGAGTGATAGAATTAGGTGGGGCGGTGTTCCACGGTGTTCAACGAGTGATACAATTGTATCACGGTTCCACCCCGTGTGGCCTAAAGTCAACGTCACTTATTAACGGACAAAGGGTAATATAGTCAGTCTTTTTCACTTGTGTTTGATTGCTTCCTCAACACAACACCCTATATTATATATAAACTTCACTTCGACCTTACCCCCCAAGTATTCCCCCAATCTCCTTTCTTCTCTCTGACGAACACACCACCGGAGACCACACCAAATTTCTTCACTTTACACATAAATTTACAGAGAATGCAAAACCGAAGAGCAGTCCTCCCTTTGATAAAACCCAGGGGTGTAAACGAGCCGAGCCGAGCCCGAGCTCGACCAGGCTCGAGCTCGGCTCGTTAGGTTTTTATGAAGCTCGAGCTCGAGCTCGGCTCGGTTCGAGCCTACTTCTTTGAGCTCGAGCTCGGCTCGCAAGTAAAACCCAAAGCTCGAGCTCGGCTCGACTCGGCTCGAACTATTTTGAGAACAACCTTAAACGAGCTAAAAGCTCGGCTCGAGCTCACTTCAACATCGCTTAAGCGAGCCAA
>JARYGA010013960.1:0-68093 GCA_030545235.1 Helianthus tuberosus
CAGAGCGAAATCAGATAGAAGTTGGTGTGTTGTCTTCCGGTGAGCCACGAAGTGCTGTCAGAGTCTGTAATAGTAACAGTGATCAATACAACAGCAGTTTATAGTGTATGTGACTGAAATTGCACCAAATCTTTAGTTTCCGCATCTAGATTTGGATACGAAGTCTTCTGAACGTCTCAAACAGGACAGAAAACGATCCTACATCCGGGAACGAAATTGCAAAGTTGGGGACTATAGCTGTAATTTTAGAAAGTTAGGTACTAAAGGTGAAAAATAGGCAAACCACAGGGACTATCGGGGCATTTTTCTCTAAAAAAAACAATAAACAATTCACATTGGGGAGGACGGGGGAGGGTCACCGAAGGGAGGTGGGTGGTGGTGGGGGGGGGGGTTGTTCCCTGACGAGAAGAGAAGCCACCTTAGCATCCCGACTTCTTCCCCGTGCCTACACCCCACCTCCTAAATACTTTGCTTCTTAAACAAACACAAGACTTTCACCAACATCTACCATTTACAATGTTTGGGTTCCCGATTTTCATCCACTAAATTTCCTGCTGTTATATGATTGGATCATGAGGTTATAAATGTCATGGGTACTTGGTAAATGGGTCAAAACATGATTTAAATGTCAAGCCAACTTCACATATCAGCTACCGACCACATGTAAGCTTTTCTTTCTGTGGCTTTCTTCTCATTTTGCCTATTGCGCATCTGCTTTTCAAATCCTGCAAGACCCACAAAAACAAACAAATGGAAATCATTCATCCATTATGAAATCTGACATGCATATAATCTATATATTGAAATTATCTAGAATAGAAAGAAACACCCATAATTGATAATTGATAAGGGAGAGGATTATGAAAAAACTACATATAAATAAGAAAACTAAAAACTAACTAAAAACGGCTAAAAAACATACCAATTTTTTTTTACAAATAATCACTACTTTTTATGTATAAAAAAACTTGTTTCTCAAAAAAACAAAAAGAGTTGTACTGCACATATGCATTGTATGTATATGCTTCACATGTTCACTATATGCTTTGAGTTAGCTTTTGAGTTTAGTTTAGCTTTTTAGGGTTAGGTTTTTTTGGGGGGTTTAGGGTGGACGGTGTGCTTCGGTGAACCCTTTGGGGACTTCACTTCACCGATCGGTGATCCATTTCCGGCAATTAATCGGTGGGCAGGGAATGTGTATTTCGGTGTATACTCACCGCT
Source organism: Helianthus tuberosus (assembly GCA_030545235.1). Taxonomy (NCBI): domain Eukaryota; kingdom Viridiplantae; phylum Streptophyta; class Magnoliopsida; order Asterales; family Asteraceae; genus Helianthus; species Helianthus tuberosus. The sequence goes on from JARYGA010013960.1 coordinate 1,222, forward strand.
CGGGAAGAGGAGGGAAGGAGGAGAGAGAGGAGGTTAATAGTGGGCCCCATCCTTTTTCAACCAGTCATAATTTTTTATTTTAAATTCTTTACCACTCTCCATGTGTTTGAACCATTGCCAGTGATTGAGTGCAAAATGGGCAGTGGAATGGGGACTTGACATGACATGATATTATTGGCTAGAGAATAACTCAAACACCCTAAAGTGATTGAACCATACCCTCCACCCTTAGGATTAGGATTAGGATTAGGTTTTTTTTTTGGGGGGGGGGGGGTAAGGTTTTTTGGAGGGTTTACATTTAGGGTTTAGTTTTAGGTTTTCTAGGGTGGGGAGGGGGGGAGGTTAGGCTTTTGGTGGGAGGGTGGATTTAGGTTTTTAGGGGGTGGGGTGTGTAAGACCCTAACACGTATTTGACAAAAGTTGCAGCGGAAATTCGTACCATAAAATTTCTTTTCATTATAAGTCTCATTACATACTTGAAAGTTCGTTTTGAATTAACTCTTTTACAAAATAAAAGCATCACTTGTATTTACCAAACTACATACTCCAGCATTCTCGTACAATCTAGTTTTTGACTCGGTCTTCGATCGCTAATCCTCGTGATGATAATCCGTGATTCGTATAACCTGCACTCACCACTTACATTCATACATTAGTGCACATTATGTATAAACCAGATTCACTTATGTAAACTTCCCATTCCGTTATCTTTCTAACTTTAAGCATTTCATCTGTGTATCTATTCCCCGGTGAGGCTTCAATCATGTACCTGCATTGCGTTTCATTCTCAAGGCGCACCATTAATAACGTTAATACTCAACGTATCTAAATCATGCATACATACATTCTTACATACATACATACACATCTACATACGTACAGACCTTCCTACGTCCCATCATGCACACATACATACACATTTACATAGGTACATACCTTCCTACATCTTCACGTACTTGCATACACTCATACATACCTTTATGCATACATACATAGACATCCACATACATACATACCTTCCTATATCTTCACGTACATACATACACTCAGACGCACCTTCATACATACATATATATATATACACATCTACAGATGTACCTAACCATATATACACGTACAAGTTCTCGCATACCTCTTACATAACCATACATTAATTACGTGGGTCTTAGACTTAGATTTATAACCCATAATCATCAAAGGAATGTTCAAAATCATGTTTGGGAGGCCCGCCGTAGTCCAGGATTAACCTACCGAAGACCACGACCCATAAATCAACTTAGATAACAATTTTCAGCTTTTTGGACATGGGGATGGCGTCGGCGACGGCCCATAGTTTGTCGCGTCGCTAAAACATCGCGTAGAGAGGTAAATAGCGCGTCGGAGAAAACTGAGTTTGTAGACCCCATCGGCGACGCCCCTAAGGCCGTCGGCGACGCCCTCTAGATATTGCATTTTTCTGCAGGTTTGTTTCGTCGTCCGTACGCACTAAAACGCGCATAACTTTTGAACCCTTTACCCGTTTAACCTCCCGTTTCTTCCTACATGCTCGTAATTTGACATTCAATCATGTGAACTTGAAATCCCATATCCGGATTAAGGAAATTCTTAACTTACGCGCTATCGGCTTATTATTCATTTACGATTTATTCGACCCGTTCATGTTTTTATCAAATAACTCATTCCTTTTAACCCAAAACTTACATGAACATTATGACCATAATACTTTTACATTATCCGGAGTGTCGTACTTGGGGTTTACGCACCTGATACCCGGTATTCGTTAAATTCATTCATTATTACGTAATTGAACAATAAATAGTACAATTTCCATCTATGAAATTGTTTATTCATTTACGCATAATTTACTACCGAACCTCTTGCCCATTAACCCGCATCACCGTTTCTCGGTTAGCATGCTTACATACAATTTTATCCATTACCCGGTTATCATATCGAAGTCGTTACTTATGCAACCTTTCCGGTATGCAATAAAACCTCATCTTGACCCATTTGATTTACTTAGCGAAATTCATCGATTTCATACAACTCATTCCTATTTGACCTCAATTATCATACTTAATTAAGTCGCACATAACTTTACATAAACAACTAAGAAGTGATTACGGAAATCACTTACCTTATGCATCCGTGTTCGTATCCGCTTCCTTGTCTCCTCTTGACCCGTTAGCCTTTCATGCTTGAGTCCATATCGACATGATTCCTATACTTTCATGTCACCAAATCACATTCTCGTTAGCATACACAATTGTACATGTTAACGATCATATCAATCGCAAATTTCACCTTTGGCTTTCTTTAGTCACAACTAACAAGCATAAGACATATAATCAAATTCATATCCTTTCAAACTAATGTAATTCATAATGCCATCACAAATAACGCGTATTGACATAACATGTACCATACGACTTCCTATAATTCTACCTTTACGACAACAAATCAAATCATGCTTCTTATGCGTAGTTGACCTTCAAAAGTCAACTGTTCATCATACGAACACTCGGCTTATCCTCATGTATCCGTATCGTCATAATAGGCTATACGGATGACTCTATATACATTTCTTCCTACACTTGGTGTGCATACAACTTCCTAAGCACAGTGTACAACTAATTCATGCATAATCTTCTAAGTTCATACATAATTCATCAAATCCTTCTACTAATCAACATGTATCATTCCCAAATAAACATTAAACACATTATCATCACATTTCTCCCAATTCATCTAACAAGAATTCATCATACCCACACAATACATCAATCTTTCTACAAGAATTAAACATGGATGATGATTCAAATCATCATTCTCACCATAACTAATAGGTTTCACCTCTAAACATCAAATTAACCCTAACCATACATAATCTATGTTCTATATGATGATTCTAACACATATTCATACTCTATTTCATCCCGATTCATGGTTTAAAACATAACCCACTTCATACAAGATGACCAATCTTAGATTTAAGACATACCTTATGATCCCCAAGTAATGGTGATCATTAATTCATGTTTGGTTGTGAATTTGAGCTTCGATTCACCCTTCAATTTGATGATTTGATTGAGTTTAGGGTTTGGCTCCCATGGAGCTCCTGAAGCTTCACGAACACACACGAATGTGTGTTTGTGTGTGTTATTCTTTTCTTTTAAGTTGATAATTCAACTTTCATATTATCCCACTTTAGTCCCTCGTGTTTGCCACTAAAACATAATTGACACAACTTTCGTCATTTAATACTTTTGACCATTCTGTTTAACTAGATTAAATAGCCTAGTTATTTACTTCATGATATGTCCTATGAGGACATACGACAAATATAAACATTCGGGTTTTGGGGCGTTACAAGTCTACCCCCCTTAAATGAGGTTTCGTCCCCGAAAACTTTCTCACTTTCATTTAACACAATTTATGTTTTCTTCCAGTCCGTCAACACGACCACTAGCCCATCTCCATGACAATCTTCTAGCTTCAAGAACCCTTCCCAGGGTTCTTATTAGTGGCGCTTTCACTAATAGCGCTAGTTGCTAACGCACTTCATAGCTTGTGGTTCATTCATCATTCTAATACTCGTATATCCTGTGCAATATATCATTTTGTTTACTTGAAACAATTCCAACATCCCATTAATAACATTTCTTTTTGTTTATTACAACATTCACATTATTTTCGTCGACTGTAAGATCTTACTTCGTAATTTTTACATACATTCGTATGATCCGTTCATAACGGATCTAATACCTTCATCTCATCTCTTAAAATTACATTCTCTTCATGCATTGTATAACAGTTAACTCTTGTTTTGTTATCACAACAGAACTGTTGTTTCATAGTCACACCTACGTGCTTAGCTCTAAAGTTAACGTCATTCTACGTTTTCTACAGTTACTTGTACCATGCGTACCTTTACATTACCTTTAAATCATCCCATTCATTTTACATTGCTTTTGCTCTTATTTAATGCCTTACTTAATCTACATAAGTAAACATGTCATACTAGTCCATCATACGAGAGTTTAATTAATACCCAACACTTTCACTCAAAACTTCTGTGAGTTAATTTTTTTTTTATGACCTTATTTTCTTCTTATGCTTGACTGTTAAAAGTCAGACATCGCGTACCATACCATACCATGCCTATCCTAACATTCATTTTACTAAGGGATTACTCACCTATAACTCTTCTACCATTTCCTACGTACATGCTATAACATATCACACATTCCATTTCTTACACGCAATTCTTTCATTCTATTAGTCATTTCGCCAACTTGCCACAGTTTGACTTTTCAAGGTCAAATGGCACTTCTTACTTATCGTAAATGTATTGAAGTACATGCTCTTACTTCTTTCCTTTCATGCTTACTTGCAAAGACTTTATTACATCGTTTCAGTATTTCTTACCAAACTTACCCTTCCCGTCAATACTTAAGTTATTGTCCGGGCCGTAGCCCGTCATCCATTCTGACTCCCAAGAGTCAATTCCTAACACATCTAACGCCTAGCTCATACAAAACTTCTTTCATTATACTATCACCTTTTACTTTATACTAACTCACATGACCCGTTCAACTCAATCATGGTCGAACCATCGACATCTTCTTATGTAGACTAGTTTCATCCTTTTATATTTAAATCCGTTTCACGGATTTGAACACATCATTCATACTTTTCGTCCCTTCTATGTTTTGAATCCGTCTTGCGAATTCAAACATTGCATTCACGCCTTTCATTCTTTGAATCCGTCTCGCGGATTCAAACATTTCATTCATATCTTTCATTCTTTGAATCCGTCTCGCGGATTCAAACATTTCATTCATACCTTTCATTCCTTGAATCCATCTCGCGAATTCAAACATTGCATTCATATCTTTCATTCTTTGAATCCGTCTCGCGGATTCAAACATTTCATTCATACCTTTCATTCCTTGAATCCGTCTCGCGGATTCAAACATTGGATTCATATCTTGTTGATCCGTACTTTCTTACGGATTCAACATCCTTCATTCTTATCACTCATGCTTTTCATTCCTACGTAATACTCTCAATTTCCCGAGAGTCTTACTACCCATTTCACCCGCACGCCCATCTGCTACCCAATTCTACTGGACATACCTGCGATAATTACCACGGTCTCACGAACGTCATATGCTTCTTGCGTACTGGCCAGGTACGCAATCCACATACTAGTTTCGTGCCTTCGTGTAATCATCGCCTTACGTCCGAGAAATGGGTTTCAGTTTCGTGCACATCTCTAAAACTTCACCAAGACCATATCATTGTCTTCCGTTTAATAATTACCCTCCCAAGGAGATTTCTTCCCTTTTCTTTTAACATCGGTACCCATACATATTAATAGTGTGTACCTGGGGTTCATTTGCCTATTTGCATCTTTGCCTGCCTTAGTATTCATCCAATTCTGCATTCACGGATCATCCTCTTCAAACACTTATGCCTACCTTGCACATACAAAACTGTTAGTTTCCTTATACACATACATAAGTGCATACTTACATTCGCTTCTGCCTTTGGATCTTGATCGAGTCTTAGATTGTACGGGTTCCTTATCAAAAAAGCACACAGGTTTGAGTTCAAGTACTTACTTTCTTGTGCTTGATTCTCTCAAACCATGGCTCTTATACCAACTTGTAAGACCCTAACACGTATTTGACAAAAGTTCCAGCGGAAATTCGTACCATAAAATTTCTTTTCATTATAAGTCTCATTACATACTTGAAAGTTCGTTTTGAATTAACTCTTTTACAAAATAAAAGCATCACTTGTATTTACCAAACTACATACTCCAGCATTCCCGTACAATCTAGTTTTTGAATCGGTCTTCGATCGCTAATCTTCGTGATGATAATCCGTGATTCGTATAACCTGCACTCACCACTTACATTCATACATTAGTGCACATTATGTATAAACCAGATTCACTTATGTAAACTTCCCATTCTATTATCTTTCTAACTTTAAGCATTTTATCTGTGTATCTATTCCCCGATGAGGCTTCAATCATGTACCTGCATTGCGTTTCATTCTTAAGGCGCACCATTAATAACTTTAATACTCAACGTATCTAAATCAAGCATACATACATTCTTACATACATACATACACATCTACATACGTAACATACCTTCCTACATCCCTTCATGCACACATACATACACATTTACATACGTACATACCTTCCTACATCTTCACGTACTTGCATACACTCATACATACCTTTATGCATACATACATAGACATCCACATACATACATACCTTCCTATATCTTCACGTACATACATACACTCAGACGCACCTTCATACATACATATATATATACAAATCTACAGATGTACCTAATCATATATACACGTACAAGTCATCGCATACCTCTTACATAACCATACATTAATTACGTGGGTCTTAGACTTAGATTTATAACCCATAATCATCAAAGGAATGTTCAAAATCATGTTTGGGAGGCCCGCCGTAGTCCACGATTAACCTACCGAAGCCCACGACCCATAAATCAACTTAGATAACAATTTTCAGCTTTTTCGACATGGGGAGGGCGTTGGCGACGGCCCATGGTTTGTCGCGTCGCTAAAACATCGCGTAGACAGGTAAATAGCGCGTCGGAGAAAACTGAGTTTCTAGACCCCATCGGCGACGCCCTCTAGATATTGCCTTTTTCTGCAGGTTTGTTTCGTCGTCCGTACGCACTAAAACGCGCATAACTTTTGAACCGTTTACCCGTTTAACCTCCTGTTTCTTCCTACATGCTCGTAATTTGACATTATATCATGTGAACTTGAAATCCCATATCCGGATTAAGGAAATTCTTAACTTACGCGCTATCGGCTTATTATTCATTTACGATTTATTCGACCCGTTCATGTTTTTATCAAATAACTCATTCCTTTTAACCCAAAACTTACATGAACATTATGACCATAATACTTTTACATTATCCGGAGTGTCGTACTTGGGGTTTATGCACCCGATACCCGGTATTCGTTAAATTCATTTATTATTACGTAATTGAAAATTAAATAGTACAATTTCCATCTATGAACTTGTTTATTCATTTACTCATAATTTACTACCGAACCTCTTGCCCATTAATCCGCGTCACCGTTTCTCGGTTAGCATGCTTACATACAATTTTATCCATTACCCGGTTATCATACCGAAGTCGTTACTTATGCAACCTTTCTGGTATGCAATAAAACCTCATCTTGACCCATTTGATTTACTTAGCGAAATTCATCAATTTCATACAACTCATTCCTATTTGACCTCAATTATCATACTTAATTAAGTCGCACATAACTTTACATAAACAACTAAGAAGTGATTACGGAAATCACTTACCTTATGCATCCGTGTTCGTATCCGGTTCCTTGTCTCCTCTTGACCCGTTAGCCTTTCTTGCTTGAGTCCATCTCGACATGATTCCTATACTTTCATGTCACCAAATCACATTCTCGTTAGCATACACAATTGTACATGTTAACGATCATATCAATAGCATATTTCACCTTTGACTTTCTTTAGTCACAACTAACAAGCATAAGACATATAATCAAATTCATATCCTTTTAAACTCATGTAATTCATCATGCCATCACAAATAACGCGTATTGACATAACATGTACCATACGACTTACTATAATCCTACCTTTACGACAACAAATCAAATCATGCTTCTTATGCGTAGTTGACCTTCGAAAGTCAATTGTTCATCATACGAACTCTCGGCTTATCCTCATGTATCCGTATCGTCATAATAGGCTATACGGACGGCTCTATATACATTTCTTCCTACACTTGGTGTGCATACAACTTCCTAAGCACAGTGTACAACTAATTCATGCATAATCTTCTAAGTTCATACATAATTCATCAAATCCTTCTACTAATCAACATGTATCATTCCCAAATAAACATTAAACACATTATCATCACATTTCTCCCAATTCATCTAACAAGAATTCATCATACCCACACAATACATCAATCTTTCTACAAGAATTAAACATGGATGATGATTCAAATCATCATTCTCACCATAACTAATGGGTTTCACCTCTAAACATCAAATTAACCCTAACCATACATAATCTATGTTCTATATGATGATTCTAACACATATTCATACTCTATTTCATCCCGATTCATGGTTTAAAACATAACCCACTTCATACAAGATCACCAATCTTAGATTTAAGACATACCTTATGATCCCCTAGTAATGGTGATCATTAATTCATGTTTGGTTGTGAATTTGAGCTTTGATTCACCCTTCAATTTGATGATTTTATTGAGTTTAGGGTTTGGCTCCCATGGAGCTCCTGAAGCTTCACGAACACACACGAATGTTTGTTTGTGTGTGTTATTCTTTTCTTTTAAGTTGATAATTCAACTTTCATACTATCCCACTTTAGTCCCTCGTGTTTGCCACTAAAACATAATTGACACAACTTTCGTCAATTAATACTTTTGACCATACTATTTAACTAGATTAAATAGCCTAGTTATTTACTTCATGATATGTCCTATGAGGACATACGACAAATATAAACATTCGGGTTTTGGGGCGTTACAGGGTGGGGGGTTTAGGTTTTTGGGGGGTGTTGGTGGGGGTGGGTTAGGCGGTTTAGGTTTTTTCGTATTAATGCACATATGTAGTACAACTTTTTTTTTGAGTTAAATGTCATTTTAGTCCCTGTGGTTTAGGCCATTTTGCTAGTTTAGTCCAAAGGTTTGAAACGTTGTCATTTTAGTCCAAATAGTTTCAAACGTTGCCATTTTAGTTCAACTGGGTTAACTTCATCCCTTTATTATGTTAACTAGAAGGGCATTTCGGTCATTTTATATGTAATTCTGTGAACTAGAACGGCAATTCGACCATATAAAATGATTGGATTGCCCTTTTAGCTAACAGAAAAAATGGACGGAGTTAACCCAGTGGACTAAAATGGCAACGCTTGAAACTATTTGGACTAAAATGGCAACGTTTCAAACCTTTGGACTAAACTGACAAAATGACCCAAACCACATGGACTAAAATGGTATTTAACTATTTTTTTTTTTTTGAGTTTTTTATACATAAAATATAGCGATTTTTATTTAAAAATTTTAAAAATTAATAAAAAAAATTGGTATGTTTTTAGGCTTTTATAGTTAGTTTTTTTGGTTTTATTATTTAAACTAGTTTTCTCATGATTTATCCATAAAACAAATAATGAAAATCGTGTTGATCAAAATTAGTGTTGATATTTTTTTAATATGAACAAGCAACTCGCATGATATTTTTTTAGTATTCAGATAAAAAAAACCAAAAATTAACAAATGCTTTCTGCTAAAAGTTCACTTATTATTGTTTTATGTCAACCAAAGTCTAGTAAAGTGTGTTCTAATGTGTACAACCTACAAATCTACAATATATATTGTATTCAAAATAACCCACTCATTATAAGAATACTATACTATTAATCAACTATTTCCTTGAAAAAGGCATAGATACCTCATGGTGCTTATAGGGAACATGACTCATTTACAACACAATGATGAAACACTAAATAAAAAGAACATAAAAGTAAAAACATGAAGCATCTGAAGGTACATTAAATTAAAACAGACTAAATTTGGTGTTTGATAAAAAGACTAACCATTACTGCGATCTACACCGTCCTAGTGTCGTCTTGGTATAATACCATAGCGGTTTGGTGCATCGTCTAACTCCCTTTTCATCCAGCTGCTGTTAGGAATTAGTTGAGGAACTATAAATCCTGATTCTTTCATCCTCTTGTTATCTCCTATATCTGGAAGAACCACTTCAAAATGTTTCTTCTGAAAAGTTTGAGAAAAAAAGTTCACCCAAGTTTCCATTTGACGTGTTTCCTTTTAAACTATTTTTTTGTTTGACCCGTTAGAGATGAAACATAACATGAATTTGCTCATTCATAAGTAATCATCAAAATTCAACATGCATGTAGTCATATTTAAGATGTTTGAATAACCTAATACCTTCACCAAATGTGCCATCGGGTCGCCCCATCTTACTTTGTCCTTGTGCATATTGTTAAGATCATGATCATCTCTGGAAACAAAAGATGCATCCACGTGTGTTGAAACCAAAAAAAAAAAGTGAACCTGTCGTTGTTATAGGAAACAGTGGATTTGTTACTGTGTCGGAGAATGAAATAAACTACTTCATACAAGACGTAGATGTAACCAACTTTGAATGTGAAATGTAGGACATACTTTGTCCTTGCTAAGGGTTTGGCCTTCTCGAGTTCTAATCCATGCACTCTTGCTTCTGCTTCCCGCTTTTGAGCTAGACCTTTGCCCCATTCCAATTTTATCTCATGTTCAAAACATTGCTAATTAAGACTCAACTTAAGTAATGTTTGACCCTCTGTAGCTCAGGGTGTCATTGTATTTTGAGTGCTAGTTTTCTTATTGGTATCTAAATATTAAAAAAAAGAAATTAAATATTAACACAGACATATTGGTTTTTCATAAATGATTTCATGGTGCAACATTTCAGAATGCAAAACTTGATGTAATAACAAAACAAGTAGTAAAGTACCTTTGGCTTCTCATCTTGCTTTTGAAGTGATTTGATCTGCTCTTTTGACAAAGGTCCCCCTGCAAAATCCCATAATTATATCCAGCAACAGGTGTTAATCGGTTCGGTTTATTCAGTTTAGTTTTTTTGGTTTTGAATTTTATTCGGTAATAACCGCAAACCTAACCCAATAAGATAAGTTCTTAGCCAAAACCAAATAACCAAATAAGAATTCTGTTCGGATCAGTTTTTGGTTTAATCGAATTCTAACCGAATAACGAATAACCCTAACAAAAATCATAAAATTATATATAAATAAAAACAGGAAGAAAGTAGCCATTTGAAACCAACCAATTCTATTGTCACGGCGTATGCCTTGAGCATCTGGGCCACTCGTAGAATGATCCATACTTTGAAACCTACAAACATTTTGATTGCAGTTTAATTGTCACAAATAGCTGAATCCATGCATATAATAATAATAACTGATCATAATGAAGAACGTAGATGATTACCATAACCAGTCTTCCTTTTTTGCTTTGGCAATTTCTTCTTTGATATCTTTACCACTAATTAAACCAGTTTTTGGCCGCACTAGTTCCTTCCTGATTTGAATTAAAAAATTAAACAAATCAATGCAACTTAAAAAGAATTAAACGAAGTGTAAACCCTAATTTGCATAGAATCAAAGCTTTAACGAATGAATATTTCTGATCGTTTATAGCCACCAAGTTGCCAGTGTAAGTCCTCCATCTTTAGATTTTTGCTTCAACTTTTCTATTAGAATGCTTGGAACATTAGCAGCCCTTTAACTTTTATTTGTTACGATTTTCACTAAAATACAGCCACATTGAATTTGTAATTAAAAAACTTCAAATCTCAATCATAACCTTTTCTTATAAAAAATATATATAGTTTTGTTTGGAAACATTCTTGTTTTCACATGATCAGATTGTTTCCAAACAATATTATCGATAAACTCTGACTAATTAAATTAAAGATCATTCAATATATTAATTACCCCAAACAATATCTGAAGGGGTATGGTCCCAAAAAGCCGCGCATTCCAATCAGGTCGCGCGCTGGACCATACTCCTTACTCAGTAAACTAATCAATCTATAGACCTCACGCTGGCTGCTTAGGTAAAACCTGACCTCGCACGAGGCCCAAGCAAGGAACAATATCAGTTTCACACTTAGTATTCTGAATAAGAGCCTTCGGATCCTACAACCCTGCGCGAGCCAGTTACGTGCACAACAAGGGTCGCGCAGGAGTTACGGCGCAAGGCCACTTCAGAAAGTACAAAAGGTACGAGTGGCAGAAGAATGAGCCAATCAGTGTTAACCAGGTTGTGCTCTATCGTGCTCCACGATCTTCTGACGTGCAGGAAACAGAGAGTACACAAGGACGCCTACGTGGCACCAATCAGGGGGCGGCGACAACTGCCCCATGATCTCCACTCACCTGCTGATGGCAGACGGACAACAAGGCCGACAACTGGGACACGTGGCTCCAATCAAGGTGCGCCAGCACCGGAGATCTTCTAGAAACCACTAACGGTCGATACCAATGAGACAAGAAGGATATTCCTGGTTGTCGCCTTCCGGCCCAAGGCCCATCAGCCCATCTCCTCTTACACTACAACGGCTATAAATAGGGACCTCAATACACAGGTTAAACATTCTATTCCCACTACTCTCACTCTTAAACACACACTTAATTATCCTCAAAGCAGTTACTTATTCTCACGCCGGAGACTGGTTAAGAGGGAAACCCCCATATTCCCCTCTTAACGAGCTAACGGTGTTGCTGTTTTGCAGGAAGATCGGATCATAGACGAGCTCAGGAAAGATTAAGAAGATTAACCCTCATGTTTGAAACATAAACCACCTAATTAACCTAAATTAGTTACGTGTTTCTTCATTGGCACCCACCGATTTTTTACAATCATTCCATCTTCTTTTTTCTGAGTTTTTTCTGTTCTCTTGATCATGGCTGGTCAAGGAATAATTCTAGATTTCGGTTTCGGCACCGTCTCTCAAGCGGGAGCGGGGGAGGACAACTCGCACGTTCAACTCCATCTCATTGACGAGATCGTCGAAGAAGAAGGAACCAACACCGGGGGACCCCGCGCGAGTATCACTCGCATCACTCAAACGGGTACCCCAAGAAGTAATGTTGTTGGTCCATCAAACCCAGCTCCAAATCCAACCATCTCAGCGCTATTAGGGCTACCAGAAGGCGAGACTTTAGCCTCTTGGTACGCCAAACAAATTGCCACTATCAATGCTGCTTATCAGTCATTGAGCGCACAACAAGCGATTCTGCAAGCAGAACCATCCTTATTTACTCCTCTGGGTCCAATTCAGGGGGCGCGCCAGACACCCCCTCAACAAAACATACAACGGCAGTTCAACAGACCTCCTCCCCAGAGAAGACAAAGCGTGCACGACACGCGCGACACATATGGGGAAACAGGCAGCTATTACGACCATCCGTCAAATGTGCAACACAAGCGCCCAGTTCATAGCCGGCTAGGGCCGCGCAACATGAACAATGAATGGGACAATACTGACCCGGATGACCCTACTTGGCAAGATGATGAAGGTTCCTCAGTGTTCAACCGTTTGCAGAAAAATCATGAGTCTTACAGACCAAGGCCGCGCGTCGCCTACAACGAAGAAGCAGAACGTGATTTCAGTCTTGTCTACAGACCAGCAGAAGCTGCTGAGCAATCGAAGTTCATCAGAAGTATCGCTCTAGCCACGCTAGAAAAGGCAAAACTGCCACCAACAGTTGGAAAGTTTAATTGTCTCACAGACCCCGGTGATCATGTTCGAGTGTTTACAAGCGTCGGTGTTCTAGGAGGATGGACCATGCCAATGTGGTGTCATCTATTCATTCAGACTCTAATAGGGGCTGCTCGCGCCTGGTTCGACAGCCTCCCAGCTGGCAAAATCAAGTCTTGGGTTGATTTCAGAGACCAATTTGTAGCCCATTTTAGCCAACAGAGACGTCATCAGCGCGATACAGCTGAAGTAACAGACATCTGGCGCAGAGAGAACGAGGGGTTAGAGGACTTTATCACTCGCTTCAACAAGGAGTGCTTAGAGATTGGAGATGTAAGCGAACAGCTAATGCGGGCTCACTTCAAAAAAGCCATTCGATTCGATAGTCTAATCAGAACTATCAAAGGGAAAGACGGTATGCAAGAATGGGATAAACTCATGGCAGCCGCAAAGATTGTAGCGCAAACCGAAGAATCATTGGCTGGTACCAAAAGCTCTTACAACGAGGATCGTTTTTCAAAAGGAAGCTCGCGCGACAATGGCAGGCGAAACAGAAGCAGAAACCCTGGATGGAGGGGAAATCAATCCAGCGGTTATGATGAAAAGCCTTGCTTTAAAGAGGACGCGCGAGACACAATTGATCGCATCAACTATCGAAAGGCTGTCAAAAATGAAAATCGTGAAAAGCACTGGATTCTGCTCATTAAAACACCCAAAGAGGTACTCATGACGAAGAACCATGACTTCAAAGCACCAAAGCCTATGAAGAACAAGAAGGGGCAGGACCCCAATCTGTACTGCGATTTTCACAAGGATACGGGTCATTTGACAGATGACTGTATCAGTCTAAGGCAAGAAATTGAAAAGGCTCTGAAAAGCGGGAAGTTAGGCCATCTGGTTAAAAACGTGCGCAAAGAGACACGCCAGATCCAAAGAAACGATGATGGAAACCAGAAAAAAGTAAGGCTCCTGGAAACTCATATGGTCAACGGACCAAAGTGTAGCGCGAAGAGCAAGGGCAAGCGCCCATTTGAACCAGCATGGCAGGAGCAACAGGTTATTTTTCCGGTGGTGCGCTGAGGACCACGCGCAACGCGCCCCATCGTCATTACCGGCATTATTGGCCACTACGAAGCAGAATACGTCTTCATTGATCCAGGGAGCACAGCTGATATTATCTACGAACAGTGCTTCAACCAATTTGATCCGGAAGACAAAGCGCGCCTCAAACCTGTTGATTATCCCTTATCTGGATTTTGCAATGAAACAATCTTCCCATTGGGCCAGATCAGCTTCCCCGTCACGCTGTCTGACGGGAAGCATTCGAGAACTACGAACGTTAACTTCATGGTGATGTCGGTCAAGTCAAGACATGATGTCTTGATTGGCAGAGAAACTTAAGATGAAATGAATATGATAACTTCCACGCCTCACTCAGCGATCGGTTTCCCAACCGAGACAGGGGTAGCAATTATCTATTCAAAGAAAGAAGTAATGTTAGCAGAAGATACACGGCCAGTCAAAGCAGCTAAAGTCTCAACAAAAGAACCAGAAAAATGGGTCTTGAACCGCAAGTACCCAAAACAAACGGTGACAATTGGTCATGCAATTTCACCAAGCATCAGAACACACCGCAAGCAATTGCTATTCAGAAACATGGAAATCTTCGCCTGGACCCCATCGGATATGACAGGCGTCCCGCGCGATGTAACAGAGCATTGCTTAAACACATATCAATCTGTTGAACCAAAGGTCCAGAGAAAGCGCAGCCTTGGATCAGATAAGACAAAAGCTATGAACGAGCAGGTGTGCGAACTACTCAAAGCAGGCATATTGCGAGAGGTGCGCTATCAAAGTTGGGTTACAAATCCTGTGATGGTTGAGAAGTCCACGGGCGGATGGCGCATGTGTGTTGATTACACTGATCTTAACAAGGCGTGCCCAAAGGACTGTTACTCTTTACTAGAAATCGATAAGAAGATAGACTCCCTCGCGCCGTTTAGATGGAAGTGTTTTCTAGACTGTTATAAGGGATATCACCAAGTCCAGATGAACCTGGAGGATGAAGATAAAACAGCATTCCGCACCGACTTCGGAATCTTCTGCTACACAAAAATGCCCTTTAGGCTCAAAAATGCTGGCGCAACCTACCAGCGTTTAATGGACAAGATATTTGGTGATGACATTGGGAAACATATCGAAGTATACATTGATGATCTCGTAATCAAAAGTCCTGAGGAGGACCAAATGTTGAAGGACATAGAAAAGACGTTCAATTCTCTGAGAAGCATGAACGTGAAGCTGAATCCAGCAAAATGTTCTTTTGGCATGGAGGAAGGCAAGTTTTTGGGTTTCGTGGTCACAAATGGCGGTTTTAAAGTCAACCCTGAAAAAGTTCAAGCAATCGAACGAATGCCTTCGCCGCACACGATCAAAGAAATGCAAAGATTAGCCGGCCGCTTAGCCGCGCTTAATCGTTTTCTGTCAAACCATGCAGCAAAGTCATATCTGTTCATTAGTACATTACGCAACTGTGTCAAGAAACAAGAGTTTAAATGGACGCCAGAGGCGGAAGCAGCCTTCCAGCAAATGAAAGAATGTTTAATCAAGCTTCCAACCCTAACAGCTCCAATTGAAAAAGAACCACTCATCTTGTATTTGTCCTCGTCAGACAAGGCAATTGGTTCGGTACTGCTGGTGGAGAGAGATGGAGTTCAAACTCCGATCTATTATGTTAGCAGAGTACTCACCGATCCAGAAACAAGATATTCCACAATGGAGAAGCTAGTGTTTGCGCTGCTCCACGCCTCCAGAAGGCTGCGCAGGTACTTTACTGGCCATGTGATCGCAGTACTAACCAACTTCCACATCGGCACGATCTTGCAAAAACCAGAGACATCAGGCCGCTTGGCGAAATGAGCAATCGAATTGGGAGGCCACAACATATTGTACAGGCCACGCCCAGTCATCAAAGGCCAAGTTTTAGCTGATTTCATCACCGAGGTCCCAGAAGACAAAATCAAAGAATGCGAAGCGGTAGATACCCCGGCAAAAATATATATAGTTTTGTTTGAAAACATTATTGTTTTCACAGGATCAGATTGTTTCCAAACAATATTATCGATAAACTCTGACTAATTAAATTAAAGATCATTCAATATATTAATTACCCCAAACAATATCAAATGTTGTTATAATCATTCAAAAATAATCTTTAAACATCCTTCTTGTCATAACTTTAGAGAACCATTTTAAGTTCACAGCTAAGAAACAAGGCTGTTCTAATCTTTTTGAAGGCCCAAGGCGAAATGAAATTTTGAGGCTTTTTTTCTTCTTTGATTGTTAGAAATGATACGCCTTTATCTGTGTTTGGAACCAATCAAAAATTTAACACAACTATAACAGAGATTGGTTTTTTTGTATAAGGAATCAACAAATCCAAAACAATAACTTTGCTCTAATATTAATAGTTAACATATTAATTTTCTTCTAAATGGGTGCCTGTTTTTCTGGAGGCCCTAGGCCAAGCCTGGGTTACTTGTACTATAGGTCCAGCCCTGCTAAGAAATGAAGCTGCTATTGACGAGAAGACAATCGTTCTTTCCTTTCATCTCCAGATTGTTTATGAATGGCATTTTAAATTTCTTCTAATGTCGTGTCATTTCGTTTTGCCAACAACCGCTTCATGTGTCAATTTTCTTGTTCCAGTAGTTGGACGTGAATCACGACTTAAAACTCTTTTGATGCCCCATTGAGCCATCGTCTCACTTGAAACATGTTAAGTGTTAGGTAGATAACGTTGAGCCTTGACAATCCTGGCTTCAATCTAGATTCTAGATGAAGTGGCGGAACTAGCCCAAAAATTTAGAGGTATTTTAATTCGATTATTTGGTTGTTTTAAACAAAAGAAAGATGCAAATGGTCTTTTGGTCTAGTGTTACCAATCCCTACCAAAGTAGTTCGGGCTCGATTCCATAAAGTGGGCAAATAGATTTTAGGTAAGTATTTGTTGTTTAGCAAAAAATAGAGAAATTTTTTATTTTAATAATCCAAAATATGAGTTATTGACCGATAATAATTCAAGCTTACTATATGATAAATGACACTCCAAAGCTTTTTTTATATATTATCAAGGGAAATCCTAGTATAGCATAATCATCATAAATTACACTCGCTTTGTATTTAATTTTTACTCAATTTTGCTTTATACTTGATTTTGCTTATATGTTTCTCAATTTCATTTATAATTGTCATTGTGAATGTGAATATTGAAATCGAATGAAGCAAGTATAAATATGAAACTGAAATCAAGTATAATAATTATTCAATTGAAATTGTTTTTAGTGCTAACTAGATGGGTGCCCCCATGTGCGTAGCATAGTGGGGGCGGGAGGGAGCGGCCAACCCCCGAACTTTTCGCTCAGTAGTGGAGAGTATGTAGTTTTCGTATAGAAATTTTTGGGTATATACGTTTTCGACCCCCCGTTTTTATAGAAATTTTTTGGTATATACGTTTTCGACCCCTCGGTCAGAAATCTCAAGTTTCGCCACTAGCCCCTACGCAATGCGGTGAGGGCTTTAAAATGTGTTGCAAAATTTTCCTTACAAACTAACTTAGCTTACGATAAGTACTGAGATATATGGACAGTTGTTGACTTAAGTTTGTTATAAATTCTACGACGCGATTGTAAACGGGCCAAATAAACACGAACATGAGCATGTTCATATTCGTTCATTGAACTTTAACCTAAACAAACATGGCATTTCAAAGTTCAAAGACGAACGTCATAATTATTACTGGGCCAAAATATTGCATCTGATCTGATTTGATAAGCTGCATGCAAAGTTGCCAACATATAATTTAGTTGCTAATCATACATAAGTAACATTTTGATTTCTGCTTTTGTTGTATGTTTGTTTTATTCTAGCACCTTGCTAGCTTTCTTTTAATAAAATGTCCGTTAAAAATACTTGAATATCATAACCCAGAATAATAAATCACGGGCCAAGTCTTTTAACTTATTTGAACATCTCCGGCCCAATAGTCAACTACTTAATTTATTCATTTCAGCAAAAGTAGTGCATCGCCATCAACAATCAGCACCAAGTGAGGATTTGTACAACATCACAAAGCACATGACACCATCTAATCTCAACATACTGCCCACAAATGTTCCTAATTAGTATATACTAGGATTGCGACCCGTCGCAATGCGGCGGTGATTCTTTAGTTATAACTAAGTGGATCTAGGACCCACATGTTATGTTAAACCTGTCAAACGGGGAAAAATAGACGATGTGAAAACGTTCACCCACACACGCACATTGCGTCGTGTTAACTCAAAAAATTTAGAACTAAACGTAAAAACGTTAACCAAAGACACAGCTGTGATGTGTTAAGTCACAAAATTTAGAACCAAGCATAAAGCGAAAAATTTGCGAAAAATGGAAACTATAAATGACCAAAGTTGAAAGTAAAAAAAGTTATAAGGATAGATTGCAAAAGATAAAAAGTTTTGGGTTAAAAGTAAAAAAACAAATAGTTTTGGGTTAAAAGTAAAAAAACAAATAGTTTTGGGTTAAAAGTAATTTATAAAATACTTTTGGGTGAAAAGTAAAAAAAACATTTTTTTTTGGAAACCCCCCAAAGCCAACGTTACGACAACAATATGCATAACCATTTTTTCTTTGAAAACCCTCAAAGCACACCCCGCG
Organism: Helianthus tuberosus; assembly: GCA_030545235.1. NCBI lineage: Eukaryota > Viridiplantae > Streptophyta > Magnoliopsida > Asterales > Asteraceae > Helianthus > Helianthus tuberosus. The sequence goes on from JARYGA010013960.1 coordinate 20,326, forward strand.
TTGCGGCGGGACATAAAACGGTGTCAAATAGTACTAATGTCACACAACCGTCATCGATCACCAACACTGACTCGACCTAGGATATGTGTGTTGCGACGAACCTGTCAAACATGGAAAAATTGAGGTAAAAATGTTGAACCACTCGTGCACGTTGCGTCGTATTAACTCGAAAAATTTAGAACTATACGTAAAACAAAATTTTGTGAAAAATGAAAAGCATAAGTTACAAAAGTTGCGAAGCTAAATTGCAAATAATGAAAAGTTTTGGGTTAAAGTTAAAAAAAATTATGTAGGGCTAAAATTGAAAAAGGTAAAAACCTTGGGGTTAAAAGTAAAAAATCAAGTTTTTTTTTGAAAAACTCACAAAGCACAAGTTACAACTAATAATGCACAAAAAACTTGCAAACTTATATATGGAATAATAGTATTAATCCCTGCGTGGCGGGGGCGTAAACTATGATAAATAGCACCTGTACCACACCACCGACAGTGATCACGAACGCTGAAGTTGCGACATAGAAAATAATAAGTAGAGAAATTAGACCGAAACGTAAAACATAGAAAATAATAAGTAGAGAAATTAGAACGAAATGTAAAACATAAAAAATAAGTAAGTCCATTTAGAACTCGCGCGTTGCGACGAACCTGTTAAACGGGAAAATAGATGACGTAAAAAAGTTGAACCATACACGCACGTTGCACCATGTTAACTCGCAAAATTTAGAACAAAAGGTAAAATGAAACGTAAAAACGTTGAACCATATACGCACGTTGCGTCGTGTTAACTCGTAAAATTTCGAGCGAAACATAAACGAAAAATTTGCAAAATATGAAAAGTAGGAGACCAATTTTGAAAGTAAAAAAGTTGTGAGATTGAATTTGCAAAAAATAAAAACTTGGGTTAAAAGTTAAAAAAAAAGTATTAGGACAAAAGTGTAATATTAAATTTTTTTTAAACTGCTCTGAGCCTTAGGTACAACCTTTTTATGCAGTTGCAAATTTATAGTGGTTGGTTACGGTACAAACCATATTTATCTTACAAACCGTGAGAACAGATCCTAGCATTTAAAAAAAGTTAAATTAGCACATACATAAAAATAGCACTTTTAAATTATATTAGCACATGGAAATTAATCAAGATAATTGATTTTAACACACATGTGAATGATATTAGCATTTTCTATATGAATAATTATATCAGCACATTGAAAAAACAAGAAGAAGATCCAAATAAAGAATTAATTGCTTATTAGCATAATTATAGGGAATTCAATATAATTGATATTATTTAGGTTATTATTTTACCATTTCTTTATAATTGATTAGATGGCACATGACACTTTTTAAATGGTTATTACAGTTTGTATACGAAATATGATTTATATTTGATCCTACTCCGTGGAAATATAAATATAAAGACAAAAGATCAAATACAAATAAAGTTAACGTACAAAACGTACGAACTGAAGGAAAAGACAAAAAAACGCGGTGGTATTTTCGTAATTATCAGTAACTATCAAAATTACTCTACAGATGATCCTATAGAGTAATTTTGATCTTTTATATAGTAATTTTGTAAAATGTTCTTGTAGAGTAATTTTGATCTTGTAGGATAATTATTAAAATTACTCTACAAGTGTATCAAAATTACTCTGCATCAAAATTACGTTTACAAATAAATCAAAATCACTCTGCAAGTTTATCAAAAAACATACAATTCAAAATTACTCTACAAATGATCATATAGAGTAATTTTGATCTTTTAGAGTAATTTTGTAAAATGATCATGTAGAGTAATTTTGATCTTTTAGAGTAATTTTTTTAGAATTTAGTTATGGGGTTTAGCTTTATGGTTTAGTTTTTAGCATTTATTTATTTATTTGGGAGGGGGGTTAGGTTTTTTTAGGTTTTTGGGGGGTGTGGGGGCTAGGTTTTGGGGGGCTAGGTTTTTGGGGGGTGAGGTGGGGGGTTAGGTTTTTTTTTTAGGTTTTTGGGGGTGGGGGGTTAGGTTTTTTGCTGAGGTATTGTTTTTTGATCAAAATTACTCTACATGAACATTTTACAAAATTACTCTACAAACGATCAAAATTACTCTACAGTATCATTTGTAGAGTAATTTTGATAATTACCCTATAAGCAGATAATTACAAAAATGTCATCGCATGCTTTTGTCTTTTTCATGCAATTCGTACATTTAGTACGTTAACTTTATTTGTACCGGAACTTTCCCCAAATATAAATTAGTCAAACTATTTAAATGGTTCTTACAATTACAATTTGTATATGAAATATGATTTGTATTTGATCATACTTCGTAAAAAATATAAATATAAATTGGTCAAACTATTATATATATTTTTTTCGTGGGATGATGAATAGCAACTTTATATTTATAATGATATATAGTTTTTTTATTATTTAATATATATATATATATTGTTTTCGAGGGATGATGAATAGTAAATTTATATTTATAATGATATATAGTTTTTTTATTATTTAATATATTATAATATAATAGTTTATTATTATATTTATTTTAATAACATATTTTTCTTTTTTTTTAACATATATTTCCTTTATCTTTTTTTAATAATGGTTTTTTTTATTTTTTTAAACATATATTAATTTATCGATTAATATGATACTTCTTTAATAAGTTACGTTTATAACTTTTTTCTAAAAACTTATGTACGTAGTTGTGCTTGATTTCTTTCCCTTACATTCCGTTATAAGTTTTGTTAAAAACGAGGTTAGACTCAAAATAAAGTATTTATTTGATATCATAAAACGGTACGATGATAAACTAAATCGTTCTAATAGTTTGACTTTCTAAACAACATACTTTATTTTCAGATCATGTCTTTTTACATTATCATTTGCTCGATTTCATCGATATAATATAAAAAAACTGGTGAGTTATTAGTTGGATGAGCAATGAATAAAAAAAGGAAATGGCAGGATTAGGAAGAGGAAGTTGGAAATTGCGCGCAAAAATTGTCAACCACCTTCCCCGGCGATAACAATACTCACTCTTAACCCTCCCTCACCTTTCTTTCTCTATCACCTCACCTCATCCCCCTATTTCAGACCACAATAATTAATATCCTCACTTGTTATCACAATCACTTTTCCCCCAATTCACTCACTCCTATTTTAATTCTTTAACACATCCAACGTGCCGTTCAAGTTCCTTCCCCTATCTATCTGCTCAAACCTACACTTTTACTGTTATCCTTTTGTTAAATTCTGTGATTCTTGTTTATGTTTTCATGAACCTACTACCTAGGGTTTTGTACTTCACTGTTGTTGTTGTTGTTAAATTCTGTGGTTGTTGTTGTGTTGATACTCTGTTTGTTTGATGATTTAGAACAAGCTACCAATGGAACCTACTACTTTGAATAATATATCTTCAACTAACCGTAGAATAGGTTTCCGTTTCCGATTACGCGAAATCATTCGACCTCCCCTGCTGTTGTTTCTGGAGCACGCTGGCGTGTTCCACACACAATCGCAATTGGTTTCTGGTTCTGATGGTGAGATGCAGGGTGAGAATGTGGTTACTGATGAGGTTTCTATTAGGATTATGAGTGGTGTGGATGATGATGAGGAGGAGGAGGAGGAGGAGGTGCCGGTTAATGCTGTGGCGGACGGTGTTGGTGAACGGATGGATGATGGACAGATGCCTTCGGGTTCGTTGAATAGTAATCGGTATGATATTCAGAATGTGGCGCAGTGGATTGAACAGATTCTTCCGTTTTCGTTGCTTTTGTTGGTTGTTTTAATACGCCAGCATTTGCAAGGTTTGTGTTTTGCTTGATTTTGTTGTATGGAATGAAATGAAGGTGATCATCGGTGGTAATGCTCTGAATTTGCAGGTTTTTTCGGGACAATTTGGATTTCTGCAGTCCTGTTCAAATCAAATGATATTCTGCAAAAGCAAACTGCTTTGAAGGTATGATTCAAGTTTGTGAAATCATCTTTTCCACTGCATTTAGGGCCCAAAAGTAGGGGTGTTTATTGGTTCGGTTTATTTGGTTTGAAGTTTTTCCGTTAGAGCTGAAAACGAAACTGAATTAGGGAGTTCAAAACCGAACCGGATAATTTTATTTTATTTTTTTAATCATTAATTGTTCTTGGGTTGGGCTAAATAAGACCGGGCTACAAATGTAATTGGATTGGGCTGAATAACATAACTTAAATAACCGTTATTTGATATTTAGCTTATACCAAAAACCCAATTTGTTTTCGACCAAAACCCGAATTTGTGATAGTTGGTACTAAGCATTTGTAAATGTCATTTTGAGCAGGGAGAGAGGAAGTTTTTGGTTCTTATCAGCATCTCTGTGATCTTTATGCTGCATGTAGTTTTTGTTTACTGGTGGTATCAAAATGATGATCTTATGTACCCATTGGTTTTGCTTCCTCCAAAGTCAGTCCCACCATTTTGGCATGCTTTATTCATCATCTTGGTCAATGGTAAGTTCTCATGCGGGGCCCATCTACATTTTTTTCTCGAAGTAGATGGTACCCACAAGACATAAAGTTCAAATAACAAAGAAGAGTATCGCCTAATAAGTTTGTTGACCTCAGATTCAATGGCACGGCAGGCAGCAATGGCTTTCAAGTGTCTACTTTTGATGTACTACAAGAACATCGGAGGTCATAATTATCGAAAGCAGGTGATTCAAGAACACATGTTTGTGTATTGCTTGATGTTTTCTGAATTTTTTTTCTAGAATATACTCTGACACAAGGATATATGTTTTTCCAGGGTCAAATGTTGACTCTGGTTGAGTACACGCTGCTTCTGTATCGCACGTTGTTGCCTGCCCCCGTTTGGTACCAGTTCTTCCTAAACAAAGAGTATGGAAGTATGTTTTCATCCATTACAACAGGCTTGTACTTGACTTTCAAATTTACATCTGTCATCCAAAAGGTATACTTATATTACACGGTTAATGTATTTTAAAAAACAGACTGTTGTTGGCTTTTCAAGTTGTTGGCTGTTTTGTGTAGGTTCGGTTATTGTTTGCTGCATTAAGAGCGTTATCTCGTAAAGAGCTGCATTACGGGTCATCCGCATCTACCGAGCAAGTTAGTAGGAATTTTTTAGATGAAAAATGAAATAATGTTATTATATTGCTTAGAAATTTAGGTGTGGCAATTCCTAACATGAAACACGCTTATAAACAAGTTGTATTCGGGTTGACCCGTTTAATTAAATGGTTGTGTTTGGGGTGACCGGTTTGGGTTTAATTAAACAGTTGGCCAACCCGTTTGCGATCCATTTATCACAACCCGCCAACCCGTTTACAACTTGTTTACAACCCATCATTCTGTTAGCATGTGAAGACGCGTTTAGTAAAATGGGTTGACCCGGCTATGTTCGGTTTACATGATTTTGTGTGTCAATGTTAAAGTTGATTTCATTGACACACACATATACATATATGGTTCCTGCCAAGATTGCTATCGATGAGAAATTTTGTTTTCTGTTATTCTTTCATGTACCTCTTTGAAATTAGACAAAACTAACCACTTTTGTTCAGGTCACTGCTGCTGGAGATCTTTGTGCAATTTGTCAGGAAAAACTGCGGTCGCCAATCATGCTACGGTGTAAACACATATTTTGTGAAGAGTGTGTATCAGAATGGTCAGTTTGCATCTTTCTGTTTAATATAGTTTCCAAATCTTATTTAATAAATTAATTATTTGTCGGCTTTTAACAGGTTTGATCGGGAGAGGACATGCCCGTTATGTCGAGCACTTGTGAAACCTGCCGATATTAAATCATATAGTGATGGATCAACCAGTCTTTTCTTCCAGTTCTTTTGATGATACAAAACAATATGTACAGCCATTTACAACCATGGATCTATCCCGTCACAACTTGAGTGTCATGAATCAATGGTTAGGATCTCTCGTGACCTTTACAAACTAACCGCTGCAGATGGAACTTGTTCCGACAACTGTCAGGCCATTTGAAGTTAGATACATTGACCGGTATATAGTACCCATGATGTTCATGTTGATGTTAAAAAATGTGCGTAATGACGTTCATATGACCCTAAACTGTATATATATTATACATATGTCAATATACCTTGCATTTATCTTTCAGATCATGTATGATTTCCTAAAATACAAATGCATACATACATGTACCATAAAAGTATACATGATTAAAACAATTACATTCACCACAAATGAATCAGGTCCAGATGTGAAACAAAACAATTTAACAAAAAAAGAAACAGCTCACATCTTCTGTTGATCGCCTGCATTTACAACAAAGGGGCTCATGGGTGTAACGGGTGGAGACGAGATACCTCCAATTACGTGTGGGTTTGCGCTTTGAGGAATTGATGGTGCCAAATTATTATTGGTCGCGAGAAGGTTGCTGACGGGGTAAACTTCTGAGACTTCTTCTCGACTCTCGTCTATGTAAACCACATCCTGCATCGTTAGCTGGTGATATTCCACAATTTCCCTGAGAAACCGATTCTCCCTTGCGTAAACCGAGTTTTCTTGTGCCAACCGTGCTTTCTCTGCTAAAAGTGACTCCAGTTGTAGTCGAATCTGCCATGTACAGAAAACAAAAAAAATAATTATATATTAACCTCAACCCGATACACGAGTGTCACCCGGTAGTGTGCTAAAGAATACCAAATCATCGTCTTCGGGACGATCGCTTCCCCCACCGGTCTCCCTAAGGATTTTGTTTTCCTCTTCTAATTGAGCACACCGCTCCTTTGCAAATGCCAGATCGGCCTTCACGGTTTTCAGCTCCCGTAGTAGAACCTTTGCTTTCGCTGCCATTGCCATTGACACCTGTCACGCAACCCCATATCATACATCTCATTTATCTCCAACCAAAAGCTACATTTAGTATTCTTTTAAAATTTTTTGGAAGTTTATAATGTTTTTTTAACCATATCTACCTGTTATTAAAATACTGGACAAAAAGTGTTATAACAGGAACATATAACACTCTATATGAAAAAGTAAAAATAACCTAAACATGCAAAATAGATTGTATTATATGAAATTATGAACCAGTGACACACATATGCCACCTTACGTCTCTCGAGGCCTTCAGTTGAATTTCTGTATCAGTTTTCATCTGCGGTAATTGCCTAGCATTTGAAGCTGGAACTTCCTCAGGCTTTTTCTTAATCTGTAGTTTGCGTGTTTCCTGAATGATTTCTGCAGTTCGATTTTCCACAACAGTCATGCCCTCCTGCAAGAGTAACATGTGTTGAAACATTTAACAATTTCTTGAGACCGTAGCTTCTGTAATTATTATTTTTTCAATCGTCGACTGATTTAGACTTAGTTGAAATAAACATGTACATCAGAAGCTTTACCTCAAGAGCATTACCAATGTAATTGAAGGATGATGTAATTGCATTTAGACCCTTCTGCAATGCAGGATTATCTGCCTTTCGACGGTTCTCTGGCAACTATGAATAATTCACATAGGGTCATTGTAAGGGATGTCAGAAGGTGATGTTGAACAACAGTAAATTCACGCTAAAAAGCAGGATATAATCAGTTACAGCAATAACAATAAATAAAAAGATTATAAACTTTTGAATTGACTTGATTACCTGGCTCTTTGCTTCCATATCAGCCAACTGTTGTCTCCTTCTTTCAGGTGTTTCGTACTGTTGGGCCACATCATCATCGTCATCAATTATGGCTCTAGCTTTTCTAGCAAGAGCACCCCAAAATCCACGTTTGGGTTCTTCTACATTCTTCGTTGATGTGTTACCATATCTTGTTGAATCATCCTACAACCACGAGTAACCATCTGCTAAGGGAACTACATGATTACTTAAGCAAAGATAATCAACCTTAATATCCAATCAGTGAATGTAATTTAACAAAAAGAAATTGTCAAAAGAGAGAATGTAGAATATAGAAAACAGGCTACACATCACCATTAAGCACAAAACTTTCTTATACCTCTTAAAAACTTACGTTCTACTAGTCAATTGTTGGATATCAAGATACTCACACACACAAACAATGAATAACACTTGATCGAAATGATAGAATGGATATCGAATTACAATATCTTGGTGTCTTCCATTGTTGCAGGAAGTTACACTTATATACAAGGTTGTTGATGGCGGTTAATTGGCGGCAAACAGAAACTGTTAAACGGCAGCAAGAAAACTGCCAATAACTACCAAACTAACAGTAATACTAACCTAAGACAATGTTCTATACATAATGCACACACTTATATAAATATAAAACATAATTAAGTTTATAACACTAATATCAATTAATCAACACATAAACCTTCTTCTGTGTTCATCAAACACACACAAACTACAAACTAAATTCTTACTTTCAAGTGCCAAAGGTCTAGCCAACACAGTACTGGTTCATTAAGTCACTACTCTAGGGTTCACAACTTTATGTTGTTGTGCAACTACACTAACACACTAACAACCTAAAATCTCCACACACAGACCACCGGATACAAAACAAACATGTATACATACATAAACCGTGCATCAATCATACCTTAACAGAAGACGAATAAGAAGAACGAACTGGATTCAACTTCGCTCTAGGCGAACGAGCAGATTCACCGTAAGCCGACGAGAGAGAAGAATCACGGTACGCAGACGATGCTCTAATCGCTTGTGCAGCAAGCGACTGTGCGGATGATGAATCGTCTTCCGGAGAAGATGAAGATTCATTAGTTCGTTTCAAATTAGGGTTAGGGTTTGAAGTTCCGTTGTTCAACGTTGAATTTGTGGCAAATCCTTGCTTTCGCCTGTACGCCATAGCGATTGGAGTTGAAATCTGAAGGGTTTGAACTCCGCCGGAGATGCTGCCGGAGCTGTGGAGATGCAACCGCCGGTGTACGGAAGTGGATCCGAAGTGGTTTTAGTATGCACACTCTTTACAGTCAACTTGCTTGTCAATGTTTTTTGTTAAGTTTTTGATGGGCCTTGTTTCCGAATATTAGGTTTTTCAGTAACGGACCTTTCAAACAGAACATTACAAAGTGAATAAAAATTTTAAAAAAAGTTTAAAAGTGTTATGAATATATTTATTATTAATGTGGTTATTAACACCAAAAATATATTAGCTTTCTCTCCAAGTTTTGTACACCTATATATACAACTATTGTATCTCATTGTAAATCATACCTATCAATAAAATATTAGTTCTTTTCTTCCTATAATTCTGCTCATATTCATGTGTTAATAAGCTAGTTTCACAACACGTTATCAGCATGAGTTTGCTCGTTGCTCTTTGTATACCGTTTCATTTTGAATCCATCGTCTAACGTCACTTGATGCCGCTATGTTTAGAGAATAACGGAAAAAGATAACTATCATAAGTTCGTTGCTTTTATAGCCACTTGAATTAGAAGTGACTTTCTTGATAATGGTGGAATAATAAGGAAGGAATTTACAATGGATTTGATCGAACTCCGTTAATAAATCAGGTATGTTTACATTTCGGCAAAATTGGCTTCCATTATTAGTTTTTGAATGATTATATTCTCATCGCTGGTGGGATTTGGATGAAATATTTGTTTTGTTATAGCTAGCTATTATCTATAGTTGCTCAAACTTTATGAAAATAATACTTTGGTGAGTGATTGTTATAACCCGACCGGGTTTCTTAATCAGAAAATCTAACAAATAAGATGACGTTAGGGGTTTCGTTTAGCATCACTGAAAAGAAGGGAAGGGACACCGTTTTTTTGTGTTTGATCAAAGTCCCTTAATTTATTTGAATTAAATGGTAAACCGACTCAAATAAATCTCTATTATTATATTTTCATTAATACCCAATATTAAATTGTAAACTAGCTATATAACTGGCGATGCTAAATGAATAAAATTTGATTATTTTAAAAGTTTATATATAACCAATAAAGTTTGATTATTTTAAAAGTCTATTGTGAGATTATCCATTCATATTTAATATTTATGAGATGCTATGGATAATGAAAAAGTTTTTTTTGTTTTTTTTAGTTTGTTGATACAATAAGTTATTTTACATTTTAAGTTATTAAAAAAAAATAAGTACTTTTGTAAACATTCATGGCTGTTCATGAATTTTGTATGTTATATTTAATACAATAGGCTATTTCACATTTTAAGTTATTGATCTTATGTTTTATCCATAATGTTATATTTAAGCATGTCTATTAATTTTTTTAATAATATGGGGATAAATAAAAATGGAGGTGAATTGTATAAATTAATGATTCCTTTTAAGGCTTTGAAGGTTTTTCAAACACCCATCAGACCAATCAGATGTGAATGAACTTTATTGCATCATAAGTAATTTAAAGTGTGATATTTTGGTCTCATTTTTAATGTTGTTAATTTATATTGATTTTTATAAATTGAGTAATATATATTAAGAAATTTGAAAGTTCTATATCTTGGGTAGCACTTATGCGTAGGGCTGTAAACGAACCGAACGTTCAGCGAACAGTTCGTGAACCGTTCGGCGGGAAGTTCGTTTATGTTCGTTCGATTAGCTTAACGAACGAACACGAACAAAAAATTTCGTTCGGTTAGCTTAGCGAACGAACACGAACACAGGTCTCGTTCGTTCGACTACGTTCGTGAACGTTTGGTAATATGTTTGTTTACGTTTGTTCGTGTTTGTTTGATTATATAAAAAAACAATAAATAATAAACCTTTTATCTAAACATATTGAAGGGTTAGGATCAAATACAAAGGATAAAATAAATAAGAAGTGTAAGAAGGATTCTAGTCCATTGATCTTAGATTTGGAGGGTTGAGATTGGTTGTAGGGAAAAAGAAGATAATAGAAGGGCATAAAGGGAATCCTATATTTATGGATTTTCTCTCTCCACATGCAAGGCACAAGCCAATTACCCCATCGATTTAAAACGTCAATAACTTTTTCATACGATATTTTTTTTCAAAAAAAAATCACCATAATAACAAGCGTTTTTTTATCTTTAATATGAGTACCATATTATAATATAAAAATAAAATAAAAAATTTCATTTTTACTGGGTTTTTTGGCATTGTGTTAAAGGTTCAGGTCATTGTGTCTTTTAACTGGGTTTTGGTCAGTAGAGTTTCTATACATTGTGTTATTATCAAAACCTATAACACAATGTTAATTTGAGTTCTATCCATTGCGTTTTTATAAAAACCTATAACACAATATATGACACAATGAAGATTTTGTTATATCTGAGTTTTCTATAAATTGTGTTATTAGTTTAGGTCATTGTGTTTAATATGTTATTCATTATGTTTTAATATGTTGTCCATTGTGTTTTAATAATTTGTTCAATTTTTTTATTATCTTGTTCATTGTGTTTTAGTTTGTTATGTATTGTGTTTTAGTTTGTTATGTATTGTGTTTTTAGTTTGTTTTTCATTGTGTCTTCATCTGCTCTCCATTGTGTCTTTTATCTGCTGTCATTAATTGTGTCTTTTATCTGTTGTCATCAATTGTGTTTTTATTTAGTCTGATTCTTATTGTGTTATATGTTATCGCCATTGTGTTATACGTTATGGTCATTGTGTTTTAGTATGTTGTCCATTGTGTCTTTATCTGTTGTCATTGATTGTGTTTTTAATTTAATTTACATTGTGTTTTACATCATGTCCATTGTGTAATATGTTATTCATTGTGTTTTAATATGTTGTCCATTGTGGTTTAATAATTTGTTCAATTTTTTATTATCTTGTTCATTGTGTTTTAGTTTGTTATGTATTGTGTTTTTAATTTGTTTTTCATTGTGTCTTCATCTACTCTCCATTGTGTCTTTTATTTGCTGTCATTAATTGTGTCTTTTATCTGTTGTCATCAATTGTGTTTTTATTTAGTCTGATTCTTATTGTGTTATATGTTATCGCCATTGTGTTATACGTTATGTTCATTGTGTTTTAGTATGTTGTCCATTGTGTCTTTATCTGTTGTCATTGATTGTGTTTTTAATCTAATTTACATTGTGTTTTACATCATGTCCATTGTGTAATATGCAACTGGGTTTTTGAAATTTTTTTGAAAAATATAACAATAAGGTACTCATATTAAAGATAAAAAAACGCTCGATTTTATGGTATAATTTTTTTTTAAAACAAATGATGTATAAAAAAGTTACGGACGTTTAAAAGTTAGGGGGGAAATAGCATGTGACTTGCATGTGCATATTCTCTTTCCTCTTGTAGACAAAATTACCCTTTCCATTTAATTACTCATATGACACTTGTCACTCTCTGGTGCCTTCTTACCCTTCTTATTTTTAAATCTTTTGTATTATAACTCAACCCACATATTGAAAACGTGAAACCCTATTTTTTCTAAGTAGCTAAAATTTGGACATTCTAAGACATTTTTGGGGATAATTATGTCTAAATTAGTTAAACTTGATTCATCATTTGGTGGTTTAGTAGACTTCTTGTGTTTTGATTTATCATTTGATGGTTGTATTTAACTACTTATATTTAATGTTTAAGGATAACGATGTTTTTATTATTTTATTTTCAAGTTAAATGTTCGTTTGCGTTTGTTTTTATTTGTTTGCGTACATTTGTGTTCGAGACCAGTGTTCACGAACTGTTCGTGAACAACTGAATTTCCTTAACGAACGAACACGAACATAAACTTATGTTCGGTATGCGTTCGTGAACAGTTCGCAAACATGTTAATTTCCTTAATGAACGAACACGAACATGGCCTTGTTCATGTTCGTTCGGTTCGTTTACAGCCCTACTTATGTGTGAAAGCTTTTAATTTAAATTAACTAATTAGTGGATTACATATATATGATTTTATCGAAGGTTTTTTTAGAGCTTTACAAATTATTTATTATCTTTTGATATGTTTTTTTAACCCTATATTATACAACAAATTATCAAATTCCATTCTTTTAGGAGTAATTGTTGTTTTATGTCAAATAAACACAGGTTTTGCTTTTAGGAGTAATTGTTGTTTTATGTTAAATAAACAAAGGTTTTGCAGATGGTCAAACCGTATTACCAAATTATCATAGGTTTATGTGAGTATGATATATTCCCAAATGAATTAGGAAAATACCAATGTGCAAGAAGTTTTTTGATCATGAGTTTTTGATACCACAACTTTGTTAACACTATATTTGAATAAGAACTTTTGCTTTAAGTGAGTTAAGTTGTGATCATAATGTTGTGGTTAATTGTAATCTCACAAAAGATTGTATATATACTTAGTATGATACTCTAAGTGTCCTACCCCTTAAATCCCATTATCATAAAGTTTTAAACCGATAATACATGACTCGGTCATTTGATTACTTTCAAATTCATATTATGATGTGAAAAGAATTATTAAGTGCAAAAATTGGAAATATAAAATCCCATTTATCGCACGTGAGATATTCCTGTGACTGAGTAAATAATGAAAAGTTATGAAACTTATTCTGCTTATTTCGTTTCCTAAAGTGAATGAGATTATATAAAGATCATTGAAAATGTCGTGATCATGGACATAGCTGAGAAAATTGCAACAATGGTCATTGTAATAATGAGATCGACCATTAGAAATTATAACGATAGCCAAGTTAATAATGAGATTGACCACCACAAGTGGCAAAATAAGGGAGCGATAATATGAGAATGATATGTGGAAATAATGACGGTGATATAACATGATAGTTTATACATTATCTCGTGTCTTATGTCTTGTACTAGCATATGTGCAAGTAATACATATATGATCATAAACCAGAAGTTTATGGATCATGATTATTTACTTTATTGGCATGACCGATTAGACCACACCGAGTAAATGATGATGTGAAACATAATGAAAAACTTGCAGATTCTTCTAGCTGATAGCATATTATGTTTGCTCTTAAGGAAAATTGTTTATTTGCCAAGTAAGGGTGTGTATCCCTAAATATTTTAGAAATGATTAAGAGATATGCATATGTCAACATGATATCATTTAGTGTTTTAAATCGATGCATCGTCTAAATGGTTATCAAATTCACAACTTGATGTTTGTGTAATTTATGGCTTAGCTAATAAGATAGCAAACACAATATTCCAGATTGCATGTATTTATTAGTAGTGACGATAAGTTTATTTCCCTAGTTATTAATGATCGATGGAATAAGTGTTGAACTTCATGTAGATTATGTTCATACACGAATTGCTTTTGTAAAGACGATCACTGAATGTCTACGATTGATAGAAAAGCTAATAATCATGAGAGCAAGTTCATGTTTATATATAAGTACACGTAGTTTTACATGAAATGAAATAAAATTAATTCACATCAAGCCAATATGTTGTAATAGTTTCTCCCCAATTATAGTTGGTTTTTGGTCAGTAACCAAAGATGTCATTTCTAAGATTTTGGTTGTGCGGTATATATTGAAATTGATCCACCACTACGCACAAAAATGGGACCTTAAAAGGTGGTTGGGAATATATGATAACGAATAGAGCGTTTCACGAGATATTTATTTATGGCTCAACTAATTGATATCCATCTAAATGGATTAACATTCCCAACATCAGGGGGAGATAAAAAGCAGTTTGAAAAGAAATGAGTTGGTATGAATTATCATTGATCCTCAAAAAACAAAAGTGTGAACCAGAAGTTCAAAGAATAACTCATTTACAAATATTAGCGAATATATTACCAGACACATTCACTGACCTTAAAAAGGTGACTATGTTACATATACCAACTGCTAATGCTCCAATTAAGATGAGTGTCCCAAAAGGACAATCACCACATTTTTGTAATGAGTCTATTGCACTTCTATAGCGTGGTAGACCAGTCGATTCCAATAATAAAATTCGTCGAAAGTTGGAGCAACTAGTTAAGATGGTCAAGTCAAGGTTATATTAAAAAGGTCTCCTGAAGAGACAATAGACATGATAGTTCAAGAAGAACCTCAGGTACCTGAAAATAATGAAATCTCGATAAGGTGTATCATGTCTAAGATATGTATGGAATCGAAATAAAAATTGACGTTGTTATACTTTTGTATATAATCTAGCGCTTGAAATGATTAAACGATGAGTATCAAGATTTGAGATTTACCTATGAACGTAAACATAGAAATGATTGGCCAAAATGGAAAGACGCAAATAAGGCAAAGTTGAATTCTCTAATGATATGGAAAGTATCTGGACCAACAGTCCATACAACTGAAGTTGTAAAATATGTTGGATATAAACGGGTCTTTTATGTGAATTATGTGAAAATCAAATTGAGCGATATAGGAAAAATTGGTGGCACAAGAATTTTCGCAAATACCTATGATTGATTATGAGGAGACGTATTCTCCAGTGGTGGATGCATTGACTTTCCAATATTTTATTAGTTTGGTAATATAAAGAGAGAATTGATATGCGTCTTATGAATTTTATATATCACTTGATACTGAAAGTTTACATGAAAGTTCTGAAGGATTAAATTATGTAAGTCATGTAAAGTAAGTTCTCGAGAACAATGTGATCATTTATACATATTCAGATTTGAAAAGGTTATGATTATTTTACATGTTGGATATAATTGGAACTCCTGATGAGTTTCTAAAGCAATTGAGTGCTTAAAAGGTTAATTGAAACATCTTAACGATGTAATACTTGTACACCAAGAAACATACATAGAAAACTTGTACCCGGTGATTGTGATATCTCAATAAATAGTGTACACGCATGGTACAATATGGATTTTGGAGATAAAAGCAAGTGTTCATGACATTTTTGCATATGATATAGATATCTATGTATTAAATGGGTAAATTTTATGTAGCAAAACTTCTAAAGAGTGAAAGCACATGCATATTTGGATAAGATGGAACAAATTCCCTCATGTATTGATAATGCTAGAATCATTGATGACTAAAATAGTCGAGTGTTGACTCGAGATATTCACATAAAGAGGGATATAAGTTTGATTAAATTAGCCATGTTTTTATCAACATTCTACTTTTAAAAGTTCACTTTAATCGCAGTTTACAGTGATGATGTTTAGGCATCATCGAGAGAAACTGTCAAGCTTTTAAAGGGAGAATTTTTTAATGACCTTGTCACAATCTAATTATTACTTGAACTGCAGTTCGAGTATATATGTAATTATATTTTATCAATCTCTCAAGTACATCTAGAAGATGATGTTGGGATATTTTAGTATGGACATAGTTGAACCTTAAAGTACGTTAAAGGTTGTTAAGTCATTTGTTATAAGAAATGCCTATTATCATCTCCTACCAAAGTAGTGATTCTCATTCTAGAAGTACCATCATTAAATGCATGTGTGCACTAAAATGTTTTGCTAGCTATGTATGGTTAAAATATCTTTCACTTGAGCTTATTGTCATGATATAACCTTTGTCAAGCGAAGAGACATTGGAATGAGTTCAACGAAATATTTCAGGTATAAACGATATTTGATTATATTTTACTAACCCATCAAAACAAGTTCGGTTAGTCTTGTAGATGGAGGAATGTAACTAAACACAGTCCTGGACATATGATATTTTTTGAAAGGAGGCACCTAAAGTCTTGTTAGAAGATTATACAACATTGCTCAACATAAAGGATTGCACATTAAGGGATCGAGCGACAAATCATTGACTATAAAAGCTTTGATCAACTTTCAAGTAAGATGAACACACGTCACTTAAAGGATACATGTTAAAATGAGGGGGAGACTTATTTAAGTTGCACTATTTTTCCCTTGACTAAGTTTTGTCCCATTGGGTTTTCTTAGTAAGGTTTTTAATGAGGCAACATACCTGATCTAGAAGTATCAGGGGGACTAATGCGCATTACACGCTGCTTCTTTTTCCCTTAGCTATGGTTTTGTCCCACCGGTTTTTCCTAGCATGGTTTTTAACGAGGTAGCATCAAGCGTATTATGTTGATAACCTAGGGGAGTGTTATGAATATATTTATTATTAATGTGGTTATCAACACCAAAAATATATTAGCTTTCTCTCCAAGTTTTGTACACCTATATATACCACTATTGTATCTCATTGCAAATCATACCCATTAATAAAATATTAGTTCTTTTCTTCCTATAATTCTGCTCATATTCCTGTGTTAATAGGCTAGTTTCACAACAAACAGCAAATTTTTTTAACATCAACTTTCTTTTAGGGCAAATTACTTTTTTAGTCCCTGTGTTTTAAAGGTTTTAACCATTTGAGTCCAAAATCAAAATGTTTAACGCCCTAGGTCCATACAGCCACTTTTCTTAACCATTTGAGTCCAAATTTCTAACATCATCTACCAAGTCCGTTAACTACAAGGGCAATTTAGTCATTTACACACAAAGTACAAGTCTTATATACACATGAGTACAAGGAACAAGTCTTTAATGCATAAAGTTTTAATTTAATATATAAAATATATAAAGTCTTTAATACATCCACCTGTCCACCACCACTGTTAAAACCAACCTGCAACCACCACTCGCCACCCCTTTCTTCAAACCGCTACCGCCTGCAACCATATATGCCCAATCCGCCGCCAACAACCAATCTGCAATCATTTATGCACAACCTGCAACCATTTAAAACCAACAAACCTGCAACCATTTATGCCCAAGATTGAACGAGTTTAATTCTTTAAATGGACTATATTGGTCTTAAAATACTTTGATCATGAACTAGACAAGAGCATTCCGTAAACCTGAAACATTAGTTCCCTAAATCGATGTAATCAGTGTCGGTGGTGGGAGAGATTTCAAGTGTCGCTTGTATACAACACCCCATGACAACATTGTTGTTTGGCCAAACACCTTTGAAATCCCTAAAACAGAGGATTCGAGCAGATCTGAGATACCGCAACACTTAAATCACTCAATTGTTTATTGATGAAACTTGTTCATTCATCATCATCAACGACATAACCATTTCCATAATCCAAATCCACAACCATTTCCATAATCCAAATCCAATATCTCCTTCATCAACACAAGTTTTAACACAACGATTAACAAAATCAGAAACCCCCTTTTTCACGAGCATATTTGAGAGAGGGAGAGAGAGACATGTAGAGTCGCACCAAATCTTTAGTCGTGCCAGAAACACGGAGGATCTTTAGTGGATCTTTAGGGGAGATTTGTATTGACCGAAAACCATGAGCGTCGTCACGTACCCCGTGGCGGTGTTGCGATGGGTCTGGGTGCGAGATGGGGGTGGGTGGAGGTGGTGTGGTGTGTAGGTGTGGTGGGAGGAGTAGTGGGTTTGGTTGAGAATGAAATGAGGGGTTTTCCTGTCACGACCCCCGACCCACCCTGGACGGAATCGGGAGTCGCGAACAGCCCAGTGGTACCGGTGATTATTTTGAAAACGTTGCAGCGGAAATTTCATCAGGACCGTGAGTTAGGAAAAATATTAGAGTTTAGAAAACACCGGATTTTATTTAAATAGATGGGATAAACCCATGTTTTACAATGGTAGCTTTAATAAAGATAAATTTGATTACATAAAACAATATTTCTTAATTTGATTTAATTAATAAAATAAGCCACTTCTTGAAGTCTTTCAGTGTCGTATCCTTCTCTTATTCCAATCTACTGTAATTACCTGAAACATGTTTGAAAAAGGTTTTGTCAGCGGAAAATACTGAGTGAGTTCATTCTATTTACATAAAATGATGCAAAGTTATTAATTACAGCATAAGAGCGATTACAATGGCTTCTATCTTATTTTTATCTGGCGCCGTGTCACAATGGTGACATGTCACAATGGTGACGATGGTCATACCACTATTAGGTCAATGAACCTAAATAGTGATGATTATCCCTAGTAGGTCAATGAACCTAACTGGGAGAAAATTAGTAATGTGCATAATACCCCACTAGCCAGTGATTCAAGATATCCACGACTTAGTCCCTGTAATTATAACTTTTGAAAATAATTTGAGGTATTGTAAAATAGTTGATAAAAAGAGAATGACTCACATTATAAGCATGCAGATTCATACGACCAAAGTCTAGTCTACAGATAAGCCTTGATATTGCAGATTTATACAGGCAGAGCTTAGCCTATTGATTTAGCCTTGTAACCTAGTGCACACCAACTAGGTAGGTAACTTAATACAGCAATTACGATAACTCACGAGATTAAAACCCTCACAACGAATGACAAAGTGCAATCACTTAAACATCCATCGGATTCACAACGAATGACAGAGTATTCCCCGAATTCGGGTGGTACTCGAACATCCTGTCGGAATCACGACTAATGACAAAGGATAGCGCTTAAACATCCAGTCGGATAGTTTAAATCGATCGGACATTGAATCGTAGCAGCGATCGAGTTAATACCCTGTATCGTAGCAGCACCCCGCTATACTAATTAGTGATTTTGATAGTAAACAGAACGTAACTCAGTGTGTATTACGAGTTTTTACGTTGTTCAAGCGCCCAAATTCCAGTCCCAATGTCTGCTATTTATACACGAAAATTGACACGCTTACGGACCGTAAGCCTTAACCCTTACGGTCCGTAAGGGACACATTTTCACTATAGGCTTGCCGCGTGTGTGTGTAGGCTTGCTGAGTCGACAGAATATTAAAATTCGAATTTGACAACGAGATATATGGATAATCGTTGAGTAGAAAATACCCCCCCTGAGTTTTAGGGGCCCTGATCCTGATTCTGATTGTTCTGAAAATTTTAGGGTTTGTGTAGAATCACTTGGGTGTCTCAATTAGGGTTTCCTATTGGATAAAATAATAAAATAAATAGGACTTTTTAATGAGAGTTTGTTATATCAGGGGTCCGGCTTTATACTTACGGAACATTTTTAGGATGTTTTTGTGTGAGTCGTTACATTCTCCCCACCTTGTTTTAAATCTCGTCCTCGAGATTTAGGTTACGATATTTCTTTTAGAATTATGTCACGCCTTTGTTAATAAGAACAGTATTTAAGGTAGATGATACAAAATATCAAATTTTGTGAATATTAGTTAATAAGTAGGATTCAATAGTTCAACTGAATTAGTTCAAGAAATTGATGACAAACGAATGTGATGAAATGATATAATTTCCAAAGTGACTAGGTTCAAGCCAAAAGATATATGATTAATAGATATTTAAAATGAATGTGAAGGATTTTTAGAATCAATAAAATTTTTTATCAAAAGAAAGCTTACTTTAACTGAGGAAGACTTAGAATTGATAGGTTCAAAATGAAATAATAGCATAAAAATGATTTATCAAATATTGAATTATGATATGAGAAAATCAATGTGCTGAGATGAGTGAATCGCAAGGATACACTGAAATACAATAGAATTAGTGGATCATTTACTTAATACATAATTGCATTAAGATAATTTTTTTAAATGATGAGTCGAAAGACAAATATGGTTTTGAATGATTCGAATAATTGTGATTAGCCCAAGCTATAAGTTTATACCGATACCGCAAGGTGTCGTAATGATCAATAATTATGGTGATCGAACAAATTCACTGTGTAAATCAACTGAAAGTTTTAATGAAGTAAATTTGGATATTCATTTCGAATAGGATTTTCAATTGATGATGAAAAGATCAAATGAATATCATAGATTTTTCGTGTTAATGATGAAAGAATCTTTTGAGGTATACGGAATATAATACGAATTTGTGTACTCTTATCTTAACACATAATTGTATTAAGACTGTTTAAGATAATGAACCAACAGAAATGAATAAATCCGTACATCAGGTGTGAAAATGAAATTAGCTCAAGTATCAAATTAAAGAAAATGCCACCACAAGGTGTCATAGTAATCGAAATAATAATAGCGGTGACTGAACGAGTTCACCGTGCTTGAAACCAAATGAAATTTCAACGAAGTAAATCTGAATGTTTGTTTTTAAATAATCTAGTAAGATTTTCGATTGAAATTGAAACAATTGAATAATGTTTTTCAACTGAAAATGATAAAGCAATAAAGATTATGAAATGCTTGATTGATGATATAAGAATCATTAAGAGATACACTGAAATATGAAATGAATTTGTGTATCATTATCTTAGCACACAATTGTGTTAAGATTGCTTTTATATGATAAACCAATAAAGCGGATTCAATATAAATGAATAATTAACTCCGTATATGACGTGTGCAACGAGATTAGCGCAAGCTTCAAATTTGTGAAAACGTCACCACAAGGTGATCGTGATCAAATAAAAATTTAATGAAGTCAAAGACCAAACAAGCCTGTTATGGTTCAAAACAAACGAAGTGCTTGTTGGGATTATTTTGAATATGATAGCTGCAATCCATCATATGGGATTTTGAATTGAATATGTAATGTGAGCAAATTCAAACAATTGAACTTGGTTTAAACAAAACGAGTTCGTGTATCAATAAGAAAGTTTGGACATGGTCACAACAAAACCCATGTATGCCAAAAGAAATTGAGTTTTTCAAGAAATTTATTGACTTGATATCAAAGAGTCATCGTTTTGCAATAATGCGGTTCAAAATACAAATTTTAGTATAGCGAAATGATATTTGAGTTTGGATAAAATAACAAATTGAAATGAAGTCCTCCAATGGTCTTCATAAATCGAATGAACCACATGCGCAACAAACAGTGCATGTGTAAATTTACCAAGAAATGAAATAGATCAATATTCGCTTACTATGAAAGAATTCCTCATGGTATGATGACAATTAGAGGAAATAGAAATGCAAAAGTCTATTCACAGAGATCAGAATTTTAACAAAAGAATTTTAAGAATTTCATCTGGAATTTTGGATGATAACCGTTGTTAAGTGACATTACCAAGGAATGTCGAATAAAATGAAATAAGGAATTTGCAAAGATATGTGACTCCTTTTTGCAGTGATAATAATTATGACTCTGATTAGACTGTGCACCGATGATTGTGAATATCTTGTTCCAACATACCTCAGCGATATTCATGTTGTTTGTAGGATCATGTAGCAAAATGCTTTAATAGTTTTTCTGCTGACGGAATTAGCATTGGTGTCGTCGTGCCCAACTATATTTTCCAAAGGTCTTGCCTCGAAAGTCGTGTGTGATATACTTTGACGTATGTGGACGCAAAATTTTAAGTTTCATGTGTTTTCTTGTGCATTAGCATAACTTTACATGCTTCTTACTTGCGTTAATAGTATATGGTAACTCATTGGTAATTCTTATACTTTTGATGGTGTCCCAACTTAAAGGTTTCTTATTGCACGAGTTATGAGGTAAATGATCAAACGAAATAATGTTTAATATCGGAAAAGAGATTCTTGATAAAGAAATCTAGACACATATGCTTGTGCTTTATTCCTAATTGACTTTTTGGAATTTCTTATAGATATACATATTTATATAATCATATAATTCACATGATGTAATATACATACCCTCTATAAGGTCAATGTATTTAACAGATTCATAATTTCAATAATAAGTCAGATATCAGATCATGATACTATTTAGGGAAATCTTGTCACTTGTTTGACATATTATATACCCCTGTCTTATCCGATTCGTGCCGGAGAGGTAATCTCAGTATATCCGGACAAACTGGAGAGTCTGCTACACCATACCCAGTTTTGTCGGAGAAAATTTTATATTTCCCATAAATAGTATTTTTAAAAGTGCCTCTTTTATTAGGCTTTTATCCAGAATTAGGGAAATTTGTATTCCCGTAACATATCTTATTCTAGACCCAGTAATATCAATAAGCAATAATTACTATTAATTCTTGCTTATTTATCATATCTTGCAATATTCTAATTACCATTCTTATGGTATATCAAAACCCATCATAAGTATTTAACTTATCTCGAAGTTTATACTAAGGCATCTTTTCTTAAGTTCAAGTCTACATACTATCCTGTGTGCTACCAGTTAACAGCAATCTCCTAACTCTTTTATATAAACTTAGGTATTATTATCACAACACCTTTAGGCTTAAATTAGTGGCTCTGATACCACCTTCTGTCACGACCCCCGACCCACCCTGGACGGAATCGGGAGTCGCGAACAGCCCAGTGGTACCGGTGATTATTTTGAAAACGTTGCAGTGGAAATTTCATCAGGACTGTGAGTTAGGAAAAATATCAGAGTTTAGAAAACACCGGATTTTATTTAAATAGATGGGATAAACCCATGTTTTACAATGGTAGCTTTAATAAAGATAAATTTGATTACATAAAACAATATTTCTTAATTTGATTTAATTAATAAAATAAGCCACTTCTTGAAGTCTTTCAGTGCCGTATCCTTCTCTTATTCCAATCTACTGTAATTACCTGAAACATGTTTGAAAAAGGTTTTGTCAGCGGAAAATACTGAGTGAGTTCATTCTATTTACATAAAATGATGCATAGTTATTAATTATAGCATAAGAGCGATTACAATGGCTTCTATCTTATTTTTATCTTGCGCCGTGTCACAATGGTGACATGTCACAATGGTGACGATGGTCATACCACTATTAGGTCAATGAACCTAAATAGTGATGATTATCCCTAGTAGGTCAATGAACCTAACATCCTGTCGGAATCACGACTAATGACAAAGGATAGCGCTTAAACATCCAGTCGGATAGTTTAAATCGATCGGACATTGAATCGTAGCAGCGATCGAGTTAATACCCTGTATCGCAGCAGCACCCCGCTATACTAATTAGTGATTTTGATAGTAAACAGAACGTAACTCAGTGTGTATTACGAGTTTTTACGTTGTTCAAGCGCCCAAATTCCAGTCCCAATGTCTGCTATTTATACACGAAAATTGACACGCTTACGGACCGTAAGCCTCAACCCTTACGGTCCGTAAGGGACACATTTTCACTATAGGCTTGCCGCGTGTGTGTGTAGGCTTGCTGAGTCGACAGAATATTAAAATTCGAATTTGAAAACGAGATATATGGATAATCGTTGAGTAGAAAATACCCCCCCCCCTGAGTTTTAGGGGCCCTGATCCTGATTCTGATTGTTCTAAAAATTTTAGGGTTTGTGCAGAATCACTTGGGTGTCTCAATTAGGTTTCCTATTGGATAAAATAATAAAATAAATAGGACTTTTAATGAGAGTTTGTTATATCAGGGGTCCGGCTTTATACTTACGGAACATTTTTAGGATGTTTTTGTGTGAGTCGTTACATTTCCGGTGACAGAGATGGGGTGGTGGTGGAGATGAAGGGAGGGTTTGAGGTAGCAGAGGTGGTGGGATTTGGGGTGGAGTTTACAGACGTTGATGGATGGAACGGTGGTTGATATCGCCTGAGAGAGTTTGTGGTGGTGGTTGGTTGTTTGAAGTGGAGATAAGGGTAAAGGAGATAAGGTTATTTATTTTTTAATTATAAGGGTATTTTGGTCATTTAACAATGCTTAACCAAAAAATTCTAACAGTGTTAGAAATTTGGACTCAAATGATGAAGAAAAGTGGTTATAGGGACTCACGGCGTTAAACATTTTGATTTTGGACTCAAGTGGTTAAAACCCCTAAAACACAGGGACTCAAAAAGTAATTTACCCTTTCTTTTAATCCATGTGTGATTAGTATTGTATTTGCAAAGATATAGGGGCTGTTTGGTAACATCTGAATGGTTAAGTGCTGAACCAGTAAGGGGTCTGAACCATTAAGTGCTAAACCAGTAAGAGGTCTGAACCATTGAGTGCCTGTATAATGTTTAACCGTTCAGAGGCAAATGTCTGACCAATTCAGATTAGAGGTCTTAACCATTCAGACTCTGTATAAATCTTAACCATTCAGAGGCAAATATCTGAACCATTCAGACATCTGCTCGTGAAACAAACAGTCTGAATCATTAAGTGCTAAACCAATAAGAGGTCTAAACCATTAAGAGCCTCATTAAGAGGTAAACAAACAGCCTTAGACTCAATTGAACCAAACTATTTGTATTTGAAAAGTTCGTTTATGCCTATAATAAACGAACGAACATAAATGAATATAAATATGCCCAAATTCTAAATGGATAAATGCAAACAAAGTAGTTGTTCGATATATTCGTGTTCGATTAAAGGTAAATAAATGAGCAAGTATAAACCAACAAGAACATGCCCACTTATTTAATGAATGAACATGAACAAAATAGTCGTTGGATTATATGTTCGTATTCATGTTCTGTTAAAGTAAAAAAAAACATAAACAAACACGATCATGCTCATTTTATTAATGAACGCACATGAACAAAATAATTGCCTGATAATATATCCGTGCTCGATTAAAGTTAAATAAACGAAGATAAACATGCTCTCGTTTGTGTTTGTTCAGGTCGTTTTACAGTCCTAAGACCCACATCAATTTTATAGAAGGTAAACACCATACAATTAAACCATAGAACATGGATAACTTTTTATTTAATAGACTTGAATAAAGTATATTCTATATTTTTATGTATCGATGTTAACATTAATGTATTGCTCCTAAACACATGAGAAAGAGCCTTTCCGAAGTTCATTTGGTAACACAAACAAATTACAATGATAGTATTGCTACAAATGGTGTAACTTCAAAAAAAGAACACTAATAACCATCAATGAGGTAGTGGTCTATTAGCAAAGGTATAAAGCCTTTAAACACCTTGAGAGGAAAAAAAGATTGGGTTCAAGTCTCCCAAACAGTATGGAATAAAAGAAATTTACCGTTCAAAAAAAAAAAAAAGAACGCTAATAACTATAATGAAAAAGTTTCATTATTTTACCCCTCACTCTCCCTTTAGGGGCTGTTTGTCAACATCTGAATGGTTAAGTGCTGAACCAATAAGATGTCTGAATCATTAAGTGCTGAACCAGTAAGAGGTCTGAACCGTTAAGAGCCTGTATAATGCTTAATTGTTCAGAGGCAAATGTCTGACCAATTCAGATTAGTGGTCTTAACCATTCAGACATCTGCTCGTGAAACAAACAGTCTGAACCATTAAGTGCTTAACCAGTAAGAGGTCTGAACCATTAAGAGCCTCATTAAGAAGTAAACAAACAGTCCCTTAGTAACTCAGAATTATAAAATTATCATTGTATCAATTCTAACCACTACATTAATTTGATCAAAGGCTCATGATGTTTCCTTCCCTTAGCTTAAAGTATTTTACTAAGATCTTTTTCATGGTATTAGTATTAGAATCACGCAAATAAACATATAACTCATCTAGATTACAAGTTATGCACAATTCCCGAATTTTAAAACTTATATAATCTTGAATTTAGGAGATAATTACTAAAAGGTTTATAGGTAATTTTTGGTGAATTATTTATTGAGTTTTTTATATTTAAATTAGGGATAATTGCTAGCTTTTAGAAGTTTTTAGAAGCTTTTAGCTTTAATCTTTTAAGAAAAAGCTTCTACTCAATAAAAAGTTTTGTTTGGTTAAAGGAGCTTGAAGCTTTTAGATTAGAAGCTTGAAGCTTTTGGTTGAACGCTCCTACTAGTAGCGTTTAGAAGGAGCTACAAGCTTTTAGGAAAAAAAAATACCTAATTTAACCTCTAAAAATAATGAACTTTTTAATGCACAAACTTTTTAAATTTTTAGTTATGTCCATTTTGGTCATTTTATACATTTTATTAAAATCTCCAGGTACTCTACCAAACACCAAATATATCTAAAAAGTTACTGCTACTAGCTACCAGCTTCCAGCTTCTCGCCACCAGCTTCCAGCTTCTCGCCACCAGCTAACAGCTTCCAGCCACCAGCTTCCAGCCACCAGCTAATTTTGCCAAACATACCCTATATAGGTTTATCTAGTTGGTTATTTTATTTATATAAATAGAGTTTGAGTCGGGTTAGGACTAGAACGAGTTTAGTATAAACAGATGGTTAGGGTTATTGCATTGGTGTACTTTTTATTGATGAATAATAAAAGAGTCGAACACGTTGTTTAAACTATGTTTGTGTGTTTGATCGAAATGCCTGATTTCCAACAATCGATATTAGAGCTTGGCGGTTTTGAGAGTCGTTTTCTGAAAAGGGAGAGCCATCCCTCGTGAGGCTGCAGCGATGGTAAAATCTCAAGAGTTTTATTGAGTTATCGGGATTTAATAATTCAGCGCATGAAGTTTCTTTTTGACGCCAATTGGAGTCGTGGAAATTAAGTATATTAACAATATTTCAAGATCGAAGGTAGTTGTTGATCCATTAATTTCTTTGTGTATGTCATCGTTTTGATCATGTAGATTATTAGTTTTTAAAAACATTGATTTGAATCCTGTTAACGTTATTCTTCTTACTATCTTTCAGATCCGAACAAAAAAAATTAAGGCATGTGATATATTTGTGTTGTTTATGTATTGATTTTTTTAATCGAAGTTGTTGATGTTTGATTTTATATTTTTTGGTTATTTAAATCAACACCAACGTATTTGGCATCATCTTCTTCATTATGCGAACAAAATCATAGGTATATTGTTTGTGTGTTATGTTTGGTTGTTCAACATTAATCGAAGTTACTAATGTTTTTGTTTTGATCTTTTATGTTGAAACCCTAAATTTAATAAATTTAATAGGTTAGTTGAATCTTGTTACTATTTTTTGATTTTAATAAGTTTAAACGTGTTTTTAAGGTTTTAGCCCTATTATTTTTCTAAAATAAATAAACTGTGGATTTTATGCGGTTCAAATTGTTAGTACATATTTGATGATCTTCTCATGTTAACATATTAAAGGGTTTTTTTGTATAGGTTTTTCGAATTTTTACATGAAAATATTTATAGTTTGTGTATATGTTATCAAGATTTGTTTATTTCTTTGTCCAGATTTATTGTTTTCAGGTTTTTTTATAGATTGTTCATGTTTTTCATTAATGGTTGTTTGCATTCAAGAATTTTTTGAATAATTACAATATTTAGGTTTTAGATCTTTCAAAATTTCATCAATGGTTGTTAAAGATAAAAAAATATTGACACTCTAATTATTGCCTTTTTAAAGTAATGAAAAGTAGTGTTAATTAGAGATTGTGCAGTAAATGCATTATATTGACACTTCAATTACATTTTTGATGATTTGTATGAATTCACCATAGATCATGTGCGCATAAGTAGAATAACACGAGTAGCCATTAATCACACATATAGACTGAGGAACGAAAGAGGTAGATGTATTGAGTTTTGGCGAGCTACACTCTTGGTCCGTGAGACTCTGTTAGAGTACTTTTGTGTCCCAAAGTCAGGGATCACTATAGAATTAGTGACTTGGTACCGTCATACATCGTCTAGGTTTATTTGCTTACTTATGACGGCACCTATATTAATGTCGTTGCAAAACATAATTAATCCACAAATTTCATAAATGCTATGCATACCGGTTTTCAATACAAAGCTTAATAAATGTTTTCAAGATTCATTTGCTACAAAAACAAAACACATGAATTCACCAACATTATTGTTGACTTTTTTACTTAAAATGTATTTCAGGAAAATAAGCTTTGCGAGGCCGGAAAACAAGAACCAAGGAAACAAGAACGATGCCACATTTTGGAAGGTTTACCTCCTATATATCGCCTTCGTGCGGAAATATAGGGGCCAAAGCCTTGATATTCAAACTCGGTTTTGTTACAAAGTCACTTTGTAAACTCATTGCATTTGGATATGTTTGTAACAAAAATTTTAACTCTTGTGTCGTGGTTTGAATCATATATAACAATGGCACCGTGGTTTATTTTATCATATAGTATGTTTACTTTATCGAATGCAATGAGAACCTTTCAAAGTCACACACATGTGCATCCGCTACTAGCAGGGTGTGACATTCACCCCAAGTAAAACAGTTTTGGAAAAGGGCTAATGAAACTCACTTGATAGCGTAGCTCAAGTATGTAAGCACGGTATAATCGTATCACTAACTACTTCTGATATGAATAGTTTATGGTTAATTACCGAAAACGGTGTTCAAATCGGTAATCTCTATATATACCAGGCTCGGATAGGAATATTCATTCGAGAATGGACCAATAGCCTCAATGTATGGCAATGGGTATTATCTTAGTGTGAAATTCAAGTTTGGCTTTCGTGCACCGTTTTGCGTGCCGGTCACGGTTGTTCGTTTTAGGTGTTAGGGTAATGGAATGATCACATACAATGTCATAATTTAGTGTATAATATAAAATGATTTATTTTATAAAGAAATTTTGGGTGTTATAGGGGTTCAGTTCGTTCGAACAGTAGTTCCAGTTTTTACAGTTTGGAAATCTCCCAAACTAGCGTGTAATGCACCCCAATTTACCCCGAAAAAGTTCGGAGTTACTCCTAAAACTCTAATTATCGCCAATAAGTCATTGAACAGCTTAATTTTTTTGGCAGGTATAACAACCCTCCAAAATACTCTGACGCCCCTAATATATATTAAAATATCCCAATATGTCCTAAAATACACCCCGTATGCGAAAACGGGCCCCGAATACCTTTATTTCTATTAAAATTACATAAAAGCAAAGTTTTAACATCGCTCGCGGGCCACGTAAGACCACATCAGGGTCTACCGGGGCGCGACAGCTCGGAGTCAGGGATGCACCCGGTGTCGCCACGTGTCGGGCTCGTGTCGAAGCTATGGTGCTGACCAGTCATAGCTAGGGCCTACTTACACGCGGGCCGCAAGGGAAGGTGAAAGGTCACCTATAAATAAGGGCCTTCAGTCTTCAGTCGAACTCGCTCATTTCACGCTTTCTCTCTCGAATTTCTGCATAGATAACATAATTTCCGGGCATAATACCCCCCTAATTAACGAAGTTTTGCCCCGTTGTAAGTATCATAACCCCGGTTACGTATTAGATACGCTGCCCGATTGATCCAGGGTTCCGTAACGGCTGTCGTGGTTCTGCCCGACGTAGTCGTTGGAATGCCGTCTCGGGGAGGGTATTGCTAATGTAAATATTGGGTTATTATACTAACGCGTGTGCATTTGTGTAAATTATAGATAATCACCAGGAAACCCTTAGAAGAAACCTAAGACATCAATGTGAGTAATCTCCTTTTTGTAAACTGTTTTTACAAAATCTTAAATATTTTACAATGTAATTAAGCAGTGATTGAGTCTTTGTAATTCTTCAATTACTACCGGTATGTTGGGGTTTTGTATACAAAATGTGGAACACGTTACCATTGGACAAAGAGTTAGCCAATGGGTAATATGACCCACCAGTCAGGATTGACAGTACTGAATGAGTAATTGTGTAGATGTAAACATTGTAATGGCTCTCAATACTGTTAAAGGATAAAACTCTTCTTGATTAAACTGGGATTCACTCACCAGTATTTCCCACTGACAAAATGTTTTTAAACGCGTTTCAGGTAACAAAATGTGAAAGCCAACTAGAAGCCAGCTGGACAGCACTGAAGGCTTGGAAAAGTGGCTATAAAAGTTACCTAAATAAAAGATGTTTTATTCAATAAAATAGAGATTATCTCTATAAATCAGTTTGTAATGAAAACCTGGGTGTTATCCCAATATGTTTAATATTATAAAAGCGTGGTATTTACTCTGATAAAATATTTCCTAACTATCGTCCTGATGTAATTTCCGCTGCCAAAATGATAAACACCGATACCACCAAAACTGATATCTCGCGGCCGCCCGTTCCCGGGACAGATAGGGGGCGGGGGTTGCGACAGAAGGTGGTATCAGAGCTAAGCCACTGATTCAGCCACAGAAGTGTTCTGCTGATACCAAGATATTAATCAAAGTGTTAGGAAATAAATTACGGAAATACGTGCATATCTGTATTTTATCGTTGTGTGTTATTTGACTATTTGTTAGTTTACAGTATGAGTGATCAAGGACCCTCCGACACTTATCGTCAGTTGTCCGGCTCCCCTAGAAGCGAAGGCACCTCTTCACAGCCTGCCCTCTCAGGGTATTCAGCTGACAATGAAGATGGGATATTCATGTTTAAGGCTCAGTCTGAAGAGCCATTCCCTCATAAAAAAAGAGGATGGTTCAGTAGGGGAGCACATGAGCGTAGAAAGAGAATGAAAAAGTTGCAAAACCAGCGAGCTTTAGCAGCCACTAAAAGAGAAACAGATGCCCACACACAGGATATGCTTAATAGGAGTTTAGCAAACTTTCATATCCTAGCAACCATAACTGCTGACCCTAACCTGGAGCAACTCGTAGCACCTCAACCATTACCACTATTCCCCACACAGCCAATGGAAATCGAGAACAACCCAAAAA
This sequence comes from Helianthus tuberosus, assembly GCA_030545235.1. NCBI lineage: Eukaryota > Viridiplantae > Streptophyta > Magnoliopsida > Asterales > Asteraceae > Helianthus > Helianthus tuberosus. The sequence goes on from JARYGA010013960.1 coordinate 51,464, forward strand.
ACCAAGTTCAAATGCATGATTTCAACCCAGAGGAGATACCTAGGGTACCAGCACCCAATCCCTTAGACCCAGATTATGACCCATGGTTAGACGACCACAGGGATTATGTGCAACGCTACCCAACACCAGAAGACACACCTATGCCGAATTTAGCATCCTACCCAGGTTTGGACCCTCTAGATCCCTACTATGATGGCGATCAGTATATCAGGGAAATTTTAGAGAATCCATACCCTTACCAGGAACCCATGCCCCATTTTCCAAACTCAGTACCAGAACCTACACCCCCAATGAGTGCAAATAATGTGCAAGAGCTCTGAACTTTCGGAGAAGAGATTTTAGAAAGTAGCGAGAGGATGAGGCAGGTCGGAGAGCGACTCGTCTGGAAGTACGACGAGCGCAATATCGAGTTCTGGATGAACCCATATCAGTGAAGGTGATGGTGGAAGTAGTAATAATAATAATATATATAATATGTGTGTATAACTATATATATATATATATATATAATAAATCTATCGTAGTATAGACCACTTCATGGCTAGTGATGCATAGTAGTATTGTAATTTTAAATTCAAGTATCGGTTTGTATTAAATGCATACTATAAGAAATAGTAAGTCGCAATGATCGACGCTTTTGATCAATATACGTGTCATATGATTGGTTGTGTTAAATATTATTTTGTGATATTAATATGTGGTAAATGTTTAAAATCCAGATGGTCGACCAAGTGAATCAAGAGAATCCGGATAATAACCCAGAAAACCAGAATAATGATAACCCAAACAATGATAATAATGGAAACCAAGTGGATAACTGTCACGGCTCCCGTCCCGGTGTTACCCGGTCCAAGAGCCGCGGGACAGAAACCCGTGGTATTTATCAGTTGATGCGACAACGGAAGTTTAACAGGATCTTTTAAAATTTGAAAATGCCCAATTATTTTATTTCACAATTTGGGACAAGCCCCATAATTTACAGTAAAGGAAATTTCACGAGGAAATCCCTTGTTTTACAAAACATGTTTATTTATTTTATTGAGCCACCACTTCAAGCTTGTTAGTGCTCCGTAGCACTTTTCCTTGATTCACAGTAAATCACGTGAAACATGTTTAAAAATATTTTTATCAGCGGGGAAATACTGGCGAGTCATTCAGGTTAAATAAAACGACACATTAGTTATAGATTACAGCATAAGAGCGATGACAATGGCTACTATCTTATTTTTATCTGGCGTCGTGTCACACTCTGGTGACGATGGTCATACCACTATTGGGTCCTTTCACCCAAATAGTGATGATTATCACTGTTAGGGTTGTTATCCTAACAGTGAGAAATTAGTAATGTGCACAATACTCCACTTGCCAGTGATTCAAGATAACCAAGACTTAATCCCTGTAATTATAACTTTTGAAAACAATTTGAGTATTGTAAAACATAGTTAATAAAAAGAGAATGACTCACGTTGCAAGTTTAGTTGGGCAGAGTTTTTGCCTACTGATAAGCCTGATAACCTAATTTAAACAACAATGCACACGAAACTAGGTCAGTAACTTAATACAACTCTTTACGATAAACTTCACGAAATCAAAACCCTCACGACGAATGACAAAGCATAGCCCAAATACGGGCAGCACTTAAACATCCATCGGATCGGTTTCAATCGATCGGACATTGTATCGTAGCAGCGTCGTGACCCCTTAATACTCGTTTTCAGCAGAATATGGACGTTTTGAGATGAAATTTTCGAATACAGAAGTAAGTCCCATGCACAGGCTACTTATAGCTGATTTTTAGGTTTTACGCGGCCCGCGAGGGCCCCTTGTCTACGTGTAGGGCTTGTGTGTCACGAGTAGGGTTGCCACGTGTGCGACACGTGGCCTGGAACGCTTATCCGGTCAACTTTATTTTGAAGCGGCCCGCGTAAGCCTAGGCTTACGTTTTACGCGGCCCGCCTGAAACTCAAAATTCTTGTTTTCTTGGTTTTTCATGCACATTAGGGTTTCAGGGGTCCGGGTTTTCACTTACGGGCCGTTTTTGGACATTTTTGCAGGTCCTTACATCCTTCCCACCTTATTTAAAATCTCGTCCTCGAGATTTACTGAAATAAGTGAGGATACTTTCGCTTCATTTCCGATTCCAGCTCCCAGGTATACTCGGGTCCTCTTTTCGAATCCCACTTGACTTTGACAAGTACCAATCTTTTCTGTTTAAGGAGTTTAATCTTTCTGTCTTCTATCTGAAGTGGTTTCTCCATGAACTTCAACTTTTCATTCACCTGTATGTCTTGAAGAGGGACTACTAGCGATTCGTCCGATAGACATTTCTTGAGGTTAGATACATGAAATACATCATGTACTCCTGCTAGCTCTTCTGGTAGTTGTAAGCGATAGGCGACCGGTCCTATTCGCTGGATTACTGGGAATGGTCCTATGTACCTTGGACTTAGCTTTCCTTTCCTTCCGAATCGGACTACTCCTTTCCAAGGAGAAACTTTCAATAGTACCTTGTCTCCAATTTGAAATTCTAGCGGTTTGCGTCGATTGTCTGGATAACTATTCTGACGATCTCGAGCCGTCTTCAGTCTTTCCTTGATTTGAGTTGTATTGTCGGTGGTTTCTTGTATGATTTCAGGACCTGATAATTGGCTTTCTCCTATTTCTGCCCAACAAACTGGAGTTCTACACTTTCGTCCATACAGTGCTTCGAACGGGGTAGCGTCGATGCTTGAATGATAACTATTGTTATAGGAGAATTCAATTAAAGGTAAATGGTTGTCCCAGTTTCCTCCAAAATCTATCACACATGCCCGGAGCGTGTCTTCCAGGGTTTGGATTGTCCTTTCACTTTGTCCGTCTGTTTGGGGATGATATGCAGTACTTAAATTTAGTCGGGTTCCCATTGCTTCCTGGAAACTGGCCCAGAAATGTGAAGTGAAACGACTATCCCTATCCGATACAATGGAGAGTGGAACTCCATGTAAGGATACTACTTCATCTACGTAAAGTTTTGCTAATCTTTCCATGCTAAAGGTTTCCCTCATGGGTAGAAAATGAGCTGATTTGGTTAATCGATCCACAATTACCCAAATCGCATCGTTACCTTTTATAGTCTTGGGTAACTTAGTAACAAAGTCCATTGTTATTAGTTCCCATTTCCATACGGACATTTCTAGTTGTTGGAGTAACCCTGAAGGTTTCTGGTGCTCTGCTTTAACTTGCGAACAAGTTAGACACTTAGATACATATCTAGCTATGTCCTTTTTCATTCCTATCCACCATAAATTATTTCTTAAATCTTGGTACATCTTATTATTAATAGGATGCATGGTATATCTAGATGTATGGGCTTCCTCTAAAATTTTATTTCTTAATTCTCCTTGCTTAGGTACCCAAATCCTTTTCTTGTGGAATTTCCAAATTCCATCACTTTCTTGCTCTAATTCCTTTATTCGTCCTTTCATTCCTTCAGCATCATCCTTGATTGCTGTTTCCTGAATATGCTTCAGTTGTTCCATTAAATCTAATTGTAAACTTAATCTAAGAGCACGAACTTGTCGTTGTTTCTCATGATACTTACGACTTAAGGCATCTGCTACTACATTTGCCTATCCTTCGTGATATTGAATATCACAGTCGTAGTCACTTAGAATTTCCATCCATCTTCTTTGCCTCATGTTCAATTCCTTTTTCCCACATATATATCTTAAACTCTTATGGTCTGTATAGACAGTAAACTTACTTCCGTACAGATAATGTCTCCAGATCTTAAGGGCAAAAGTTATGGCTCCTAACTCTAGGTCATGAGTCGTATAATTTTCCTCGTGCTTCTTTAATTGCCTTGAGGCGTACGCAATTACCTTCTTGCGTTGCATTAGCACACATCCTAATCCTAGCTTAGAAGCGTCACAATAAACTTCAAAATCTTCTGTCCCTTCGGGTAAGGCAAGGATTGGGGTGTTTGTTAACCTTTGCTGTAAAATCTTAAAAGCCTCTTCTTGCCTAGGTCCCTATTCAAACTTAACTGTTTTACAGGTTAGCTTAGTTAATGGTACCGCTATCTTAAAGAAATCCTTAATGAAGCGCCTATAGTACCCAACTAATCCTAGAAAACTTCTAACTTCCGTAGCTGATTGCGGGACCTTCCATTTGGTGATCGCTTCTATCTTAGAGGGATCTACGTGGATACCTTCGTGATTTACCATCTGTCCTAAAAATTGCACCTCTTGTAGCCAAAATTCACACTTTGAGAATTTGGCGTAAAGCTTCTCTTTTCTTAACAAAGTTAAGAGTGCACGTAGGTGCTCACCATGCTCGTCCTGACTTTTGGAATAAATGAGTATATCGTCGATAAAGACAATTACAAATTTATCCAAGTACGGTTTACAGATCCTATTCATCATGTCCATGAATGTTGCAGGAGCATTTGTTAATCCAAAGGGCATGACTGTAAACTCGTAATGACCATACCTAGTTCTGAAAGCAGTTTTAGGTATGTCTTCTTCTTGTACTTTCAACTGATGGTATCCGGAGCATAAATCTATCTTAGAAAAATATCTAGTTCCCTGAAGTTGATCGAAAAGATCATCAATTCTAGGTAATGGGTATCGATTCTTAATTGTAATCTTATTTAATTCCCTGTAATCGATACACATTCGCATCGAACCATCTTTCTTTTTCACAAACAACACTGGCGCTCCCCAAGGGGATGAACTAGGTTATATAAATCCTTTACTAAGCAATTCATCTAACTGCTTTTTCAATTCTAGCATTTCGGTGGGTGCTAACCGATAAGGTGCCTTGGCTATCGGTGTAGTTCCAGGAATTAGATGAATTCTAAATTCTACTTCCCTATCGGGTGGTAATCCTGGTAGTTCTTCCGGAAATACATCCGGGTATTCTGATACTACTGGAATTTCCTTAAGTTCCTTACCTTTAATGTTGATGATTGCCGAAATTATATACACTATCCATTGTTTTCTTGAATAACTGGCCACTTTCATTATTGAAATGAATTTCATTGGCTTACGTGGCTTATCTCCTGTAATCATTACTACTTCTCCTGTGGGTGTATGAATTTCTATGGAATTCTTATCACAGAGGATTCGAGCATGGTTGGCTACCAACCTATCCATTCCTAAGACAACATCGAATCCGGCTAAATTCATAGGTAACAGGTTTGCAGAAAATTTATGGCCTAAGAGTTCTATCTTTTCTTCTCGCAAGACCTTATTTATGTTAACAGAATTCCCATCTGCTGTTTTGACAGTAAAAATTTGTCTAAGGTTGGTTAAAGGTAGTTTAAGAGCTTGGCAGAATGAAGTATTTATAAAACTTTGGTTTGCACCAGAGTCGAATAATACTTTTGCATAAACGTCATGAACTAGGAACGTACCAGCTATCACATCTGGGATGAGTTCTGCTTCTTGGGTAGTTAACTGAAAGGCTCTTGTGTTCTTTTTATTAGTTCCTTCTGCAAGTTTGGCTTTGTTGTCAGCTGGTTTGACCAATCTAGGGCAGTCTGGTCTAAAATGTCCAGCTTCTCCACAGTTGAAGCAGATTGTTGATTTCTTCCTCCTGCAATCTTCCTCTTGATGCCCTGGAATTTTGCAGAAATTGCAATACCCTTTGCATCTTCCAAAATGCTTTCTTTTACAAGTACTGCAAAATGGAGCAGTGGAAGATTGCCCGGTTCCCTTTTTCTTGAAATTACTACTATTACCCACACGGAATCCTTGGGTAATCTTTTGGGCCACTTCCTTCTTCCGATTTTCTTCTCTTGTGCGTACCAGTCCGTCGGTCAAGGTGTTGGCTAATTCCACCGCATCGTCAATCGTGCGGGGTCTTGCGGCTTTGACGATGTCCCGAATCTCGCTAATTAAACACCAAATATAGCGAGAAATAAGTACCGGTTCTGGCGAAGCCAGGGTAGGTACAATTCTAGCATATTCGAAGAATGTCGAAGTATACCCTCGACAATCAACATCCACCATTCGGTGGTTGAGGAACTTATTTGTCATTTGTTCCTTTTCATAGTCGGGACATAATTTTCTTTCCACCAGACTTTTAAATTCTTCCCAATTCATTGCATAAGCCACATCGCTTCCCTTGGCTTGTAGTACCGTATTCCACCATTCTAGTTCCCCTTCTTTAAAAAGATGTGACGCGTACATGACCTTGTCTTCCTCGGCACATTTACTTATTTTAATTACTACTTCGGTTTTCTCTAACCAACGCATTGCTGCAGTTGCCCCTTCATTTCCTGCAAATTCGATTGGTTTACAGGCAAGAAATTCCTTATAAGTGCAACCAGGAGTTGTAGCTTTCATTTTCTTAAGAAATGGGGCTTGCATCACATCATTATCATTATTATTATTGTTGCCGCCTCCATTTACACTATTACTGAAGTTGTCATCACGAGTACGTTTGCTGGGTGGAGGTTCAACTGGATTTCGGGCAGCAGCAAGGATTGCTGGAATAGCATTGGCTATTCCTTGAGCAACAATATTTTCTATATCTTATCTATTAAGAAAGTGATCTTCATTGTTTTGCTCAGATTGGTTTACTTCGTTAACTGGCTCATTGACGGCGGGTTCCATCTGATAGTTTTCAATATACAAATGTATAAATTATTGGCATAAAATAAAATAATTAATAATCAATCACAATAATCACATATAATCATGTCAACACGTATAGCCAAAATTGTCGACTTTGCGACGTTGATATTCTTATATATTAGTATGCATCCATACACACCAGTTATATTACAAAAGTTTTATTTTAAGTTATTTTACATGATTATATTTTTATTAATATTTATTATTATTTTTATTATTATTAAACACGTAACCACACAACCACATATGATCCTGTCAGCTGGCACTTCAGAAACGACGTTCCCTCTCGTCGTATTTCCATGATATCCTTTCTCCCATTTCCCGTATTCTATTTCCTGCGTCCACCAGCTCCTCGCCATAGTGGCGGAGTTCAGCCAAGTTTTCTGTGCTCATAGGTGGGTTTGGTGCAGGCTCAGGATCAAACTGAGGGAAAAAGGTGTTAGGGTTATTCAAGAGATTCTGAAATTGCCAGTCAGTTGTCCACCATTCTTCCAGCTCTCCTGGTAATGGTCGGGGGTTGACAATAGGATATGGGATAGCAGGTTCCAAATTAACTGGAAGTTGTGATTCAACTGGGTAATTGAAGAGGTTTTCATCGGCAGGTCCGATGAGGTCGCTATTTGCCAGTTTGCGGTCCAGCTCCTCCCACGGTGGCATTTCCTGAGCTTGCCCTGAACTTTCCCCGATCTCCTTTCCTTTGCCTTTATCCTTGGGATCCTCAGTCTTTTTAACCCTCTGTGCGGCTGGCTTCTTCCTCCGTGCGCGTCTCCAGCCTATGATTCTCCTTCTCTTTTTCGACTTGGGTTTCTCCTGAGGCTGGGCTTGGAATTCCATAGGTTTCTCAGTGTTGGCCCAATAACCGGAAAAACCCCCGGAAACTTCCATGTCAGCATAATAGATAGTGAGATTCTGAAGAGCTTCAGACAACTCATTCATGCTGTTAGCATATATGAAAAACACACACAAACTTAGGTTAATATTTTATTTATCAAATTGAATTTTCACAGAATAAAATTAAAAAAAATAATAAGTCTTTCTAAATACTTAATTAGCTTAAATCAGTGGCTCTGATACCACCTTTTTCTGTCACGGCCCACGTCCCGGTGTTACCCGGTCCAAGAGCCGCGGGACAGAAACCCGTGGTATTTATCAGTTGATGCGACAGCGGAAGTTTAACAGGATCTTTTAAAATTTGAAAATGCCCAATTATTTTATTTCACAATTTGGGACAAACCCCATAATTTACAGTAAAGGAAATTTCACGAGGAAATCCCTTGTTTTACAAAACATGTTTATTTATTTTATTGAGCCACCACTTCAAGCTTGTTAGTGCTCCGTAGCACTTTTCCTTGATTCACAGTAAATCACGTGAAACATGTTTAAAAATATTTTTATCAGCGGGGAAATACTGGCGAGTCATTCAGGTTAAATAAAACGACACATTAGTTATAGATTACAGCATAAGAGCGATGACAATGGCTACTATCTTATTTTTATCTGGCGTCGTGTCACACTCTGGTGACGATGGTCATACCACTATTGGGTCCTTTCACCCAAATAGTGATGATTATCACTGTTAGGGTTGTTATCCTAACAGTGAGAAATTAGTAATGTGCACAATACCCCACTTGCCAGTGATTCAAGATAACCAAGACTTAATCCCTGTAATTATAACTTTTGAAAACAATTTGAGTATTGTAAAACATAGTTAATAAAAAGAGAATGACTCACGTTGCAAGTTTAGTTGGGCAGAGTTTTTGCCTACTGATAAGCCTGATAACCTAATTTAAACAACAATGCACACGAAACTAGGTCAGTAACTTAATACAACTCTTTACGATAAACTTCACGAAATCAAAACCCTCACGACGAATGACAAAACAAAGCCCAAATACGGGCAGCACATAAACATCCATCGGATCGGTTTCAATCGATCAGACATTGTATCGTAGCAGCGTCGTGACCCCTTAATACCCGTTTTCAGCAGAATATGGACGTTTTGAGATGAAATTTTCGAATACAGAAGCAAGTCCCATGCACAGGCTACTTATAGCTGATTTTTAGGTTTTACGCGGCCCGCGAGGGCCCCTAGTCTACGTGTAGGGCTTGTGTGTCACGAGTAGGGTTGCCACGTGTGCGACACATGGCCTGGAACGCGTATCCGGTCAACTTTATTTTGAAGCGGCCCGCGTAAGCCTAAGCTTACGTTTTACGCGGCCCGCCTGAAACTCAAAATTCTTGTTTTCTTGGTTTTTCATGCACATTAGGGTTTCAGGGGTCCGGGTTTTCACTTACGGGCCGTTTTTGGACATTTTTGCAGGTCCTTACATCCTTCCCACCTTATTTAAAATCTCATCCTCGAGATTTACTGAAATAAGTGAGGATACTTTCGCTTCATTTCCGATTCCAGCTCCCAGGTATACTCGGGTCCTCTTTTCGAATCCCACTTGACTTTGACAAGTACCAATCTTTTGTGTTTAAGGAATTTAATCTTTCTGTCTTCTATCTGAAGTGGTTTCTCCATGAACTTCAACTTTTCATTCACCTGTATGTCTTGAAGAGGGACTACTAGCGATTCGTCCGATAGACATTTCTTGAGGTTAGATACATGAAATACATCATGTACTCCTGCTAGCTCTTCTGGTAGTTGTAAGCGATAGGCGACAGGTCCTATTCGCTGGATTACTGGGAATGGTCCTATGTACCTTGGACTTAGCTTTCCTTTCCTTCCGAATCGGACTACTCCTTTCCAAGGAGAAACTTTCAATAGTACCTTGTCTCCAATTTGAAATTCTAGCGGTTTGCGTCGATTGTCTGGATAACTTTTCTGACGATCTCGAGCCGTCTTCAGTCTTTCCTTGATTTGAGTTATATTGTCAGTGGTTTCTTGTACGATTTCAGGACCTGATAATTGGCTTTCTCCTATTTCTGCCCAACAAACTGGAGTTCTACACTTTCGTCCATACAGTGCTTCGAACGGGGTAGCTTCGATGCTTGAATGATAACTATTGTTATAGGAGAATTCAATTAAAGGTAAATGGTTGTCCCAGTTTCCTCCAAAATCTATCACACATGCCCGGAGCGTGTCTTCCAGGGTTTGGATTGTCCTTTCACTTTGTCCGTCTGTTTGGGGATGATATGCAGTACTTAAATTTAGTCAGGTTCCCATTGCTTCCTGGAAACTGGTCCAGAAATGTGAAGTGAAACGACTATCCCTATCCGATACAATGGAGAGTGGAACTCCATGTAAGGATACTACTTCATCTACGTAAAGTTTTGCTAATCTTTCCATGCTAAAGGTTTCCTTCATGGGTAGAAAATGAGCTGATTTGGTTAATCGATCCACAATTACCCAAATCGCATCGTTACCTTTTATAGTCTTGGGTAACTTAGTAACAAAGTCCATTGTTATTAGTTCCCATTTCCATACGGACATTTCTAGTTGTTGGAGTAACCCTGAAGGTTTCTGGTGTTCTGCTTTAACTTGCGAACAAGTTAGACACTTAGATACATATCTAGCTATGTCCTTTTTCATTCCTATCCACCATAAATTATTTCTTAAATCTTGGTACATCTTATTATTACCAGGATGCATGGTATATCTAGATTTATGGGCTTCCTCTAAAATTTTATTTCTTAATTCTCCTTGCTTAGGTACCCAAATCCTTTTCTTGTGGAATTTCCAAATTCCATCACTTCCTTGCTCTAATTCCTTTATTCATCCTTACATCCTTCCCACCTTATTTAAAATATCTGGACACAAGGAAGAAGACTGCAGGAAGAAACCTAACAACAGGATATGCTACAACTGTTGAGAACAAGGTCACAGCAAGCCAAACTGTCCGAAACTAGCTCCAGTTGCAAACAACAAGAATACTAAAAATGCTAGGGCATTTGTTCTGACTGCAGAAGAAGCAAAGATAATCCCGGATGTGATAGCTGGTACGTTTTTAGTTAATGATGTTTTTGCTAAAGTATTATTTGACTCTGGTGCAAACCAAAGTTTTATTAATACTTCATTTTGCAAACTTCTTAACCAATCATTAACTAAACTCCCACAAGAATGTCTAGTAGAGACAGCAAATGGGGAAACCATTAAGATTTCTGAAATCTTGCAGGGAGCAAGAATAAAATTTCTAAATCAGAAATTTATTGCAAACCTTTACCTAATGAATCTTGCAGGATTTGATGTAGTGTTAGGAATGGATTGGTTAATAGCCAATAAAGCCAGTATTTTATGTGATCAAAAGTCAACTCAAGTAAATTCTCCAAAGGGTGAAAATATCACAATTAAAGGAGATAAACCATCTAGATCCACAAAATTTATCTCTGGGATGAAAACGACAAGTTATATAAGAAAAAGATCATTAGTGTATTTGATTTCTATAATCATTAACACTAAAGGAAAAGAATTAATGGATATTCCAGTAGTATCCCAGTTTTCAGATGTATTTCCAGAAGTATTACCAGGACAATCCCCAGACAAGGAAGTTGAATTCAGAATTCATCTACTACCAGGGACAGCACCAATTGGCAAGGCACCTTACCGTTTGGCACCCGCAGAAATGCAGGAACTGAAGAAACAGTTAGATGAATTATTGGAAAAAAGATTCATACAGCCAAGCTCATCGCCATGGGGAGCACCGATCTTATTCGTTAAAAAGAAGGACGGATCAATGCGTATGTGCATTGATTACCGTGAATTGAACAAAGTCACGATTAAGAATCGGTATCCATTACCGAGAATCGATGACCTGTTTGATCAATTGCAAGGAGCTCAATTTTTCTCTAAAATCGATTTAAGATCGGGATATCATCAATTAAAGGTACAGGAAGAGGATATTCCTAAGACCGCTTTCAGGACAAGGTATGGCCATTATGAATTTACTGTCATGCCATTTGGTTTAACCATTGCCCCAGCTACATTTATGGACATGATGAACCGAATATGTAAGCCATACTTGGATAAATTCATAATTGTCTTTATAGATGATATTCTCATTTACTCTGAGAGTAAAGAGGAACATGCAAAAGCATTTGCACGCACTATTGAGTTTATTAAGGAAAGAAAAGCTTTATGCTAAATTTTCGAAGTGCGAGTTTTAGTTAGAACAGGTACAGTTTCTTGGACATTTAGTTAATCATGAAGGAATTCATGTGGATCCTACCAAGATCGAGGCAATTACCAAATGGAAAACCCCTGAGTCACCAACCGAGGTTAGAAGTTTCTTAGGATTGGCCGGTTATTATAGAAGATTTATTCGAGATTTTTCTAGAATAGCCATTCCCTTAACTAAGCTAACCTGTAAATCTATTAAGTTTGAATGGGGACCAAAACGAGAAGAAGCATTTAGAATTCTTAAACAAAGATTAACCCACGCACCCATACTAGCGTTACCAGAAGGAACTGAAGACTTTGTAGTCTATTGTGACGCTTCTAAGTTAGGCTATGGATGTGTGTTAATGCAACGTCAAAAGGTTATAGCCTACGCCTCTAGACAACTTAAGAATCATGAAGAGAATTATTCAACCCATGATCTAGAATTAGGAGCCATAATTTTTGCCCTAAAAATATGGAGACATTACCTTTACGGTAGTAAGTTTATCATTTTCACCGACCATAAAAGTTTAAGGTATGTTTTCGGACAAAAGGAGTTGAATATGAGACAAAGACGCTGGATGGAGATACTTAGTTATTATGATTGTAATATCCAGTATCATGCAGGAAAGGCTAATGTAGTAGCCGATGCTTTAAGTCGAAAGTATCATGAAAAGCCAAAAAGAGTACGTTCTCTTAAATTAAATCTACAAGTATATTTAAATGAACAGATTAGGAAAGCACAAGAATCAGTAATCAAGGACGATACTGAAAAATTGAAAGCAATGATTAAGGAACTAGAACAAGGAACAGATGGAATTTGGAGATTCCATAAGAAAAGGATGTGGATACCTAAATCAGGAAACCTACGCCACCGTATATTAGAAGAAGCCCATAAAGTCTAAGTATACGATGCATCCTGGAAGTGATAAAATGTATCAAGATTTAAGAAAGAATTTCTGGTGGATAGGAATGAAGAAGGATATAGCAGCATATGTTGCAAAGTGTTTAACTTGTTCACAAGTCAAAGCTGAACATCAGAAACCCTCAGGTTTGTTGCAACAGTTAGAAATGCCAGTTTGGAAATGGGAATTGATAACAATGGATTTTGTTACTAAATTACCCAAAACAAGAAAAGGTAATGATACAATCTGGGTGATTGTAGACAGGTTAACTAAGTCAGCTCATTTCCTACCAATGAAGGAAACTTTCAGTATGGAACAATTAGCTAAATTATATGTAAATGAAATAGTTTCTTTACATGGAATTCCTCTATCAATTGTTTCTTACAGAGATAGTCATTTTACCTCTCATTTTTGGGCAAGTTTCCAAAAGGCAATGGGAACTAAGCTGAATCTAAGCACCGCTTATCATCCTCAAACGGACGGACAAAGTGAAAGGACAATTCAGACAATGGAGGACATGCTTAGAGCTTGTGTAATTGATTTCGGAGGTAATTGGGACGATCACTTACCGTTAATAGAATTTTCTTATAATAACAGTTATCACGCAAGAATCAATACTGCACCATTCGAAGCACTTTATGGACGAAAGTGCCGAACTCCAGTCTATTGGGCAGAAATTGGGGAAAAGCAACTATCTGGACCTGAGATAGTACAAGAAACAACAGACAAGATCATTCGAGTCAAGGAACGACTAAAAGCAGCACGTGATCGACAAAAGAGTTATGCTGATAACAGACGAAAACCGTTGGAATTTCAGGTAGGAGATAAAGTGTTATTGAAAGTCTCTCCTTGGAAAGGAGTGGTAAGATTCATCAAAAGGGGAAAGCTAAGCCCCAGGTATGTTGGACCTTTTGAGATTATTAGAAGAATAGAACCTGTAGCCTATCAGCTACAACTGCCAGAGGAAATGGCAGGAATACATGATGTATTTCATGTATGTAATCTCAAGAAATGCTTAGCTAATGAATCGCTGATAGTACCTCTTAAGGATATAGAGGTAAATGAACAGTTAAAATTTGTAGAAAGGCCTCTACAGATTGAAGACAGGAAAGTCAAGAACCTCAAGCACAAGAGATTAGTTCTAGTCAAAGTGAAGTGGGACTCCAAAAGAGGACCAGAATACACATGGGAGCTTGAATCAGAAATGCAAAGGAAATACCCACACCTATTCCAGTAGATCTCGAGGAAGAGCTCTAAAACAAGGTGGGGAGGATATAACAACCCTCCAAAATATTCCGACGCCCCTAATATATATTAAAATATCCCAATATGTCCTAAAATACACCACGTATGAGAAAACGGGCCCGAATACCTTTATTTCTATTAAAATTACATAAAAACAAAGTTTTAACATCGCTCGCGGGCCGCGTAAGACCACATCAGGGTCTACGCGGGGCGCGACAGCTCGGAGTCAGGGCTGCACCCGGTGCCGCCACGTGTTGGGCTCATGTCGAAGCTATGGCGCTGACCAGTCATAGCTAGGGCCTACTTACCCTACTACACGGGCCGCGTAGGCCTTTCCTTTCTCTTACGCTGGCCGCGAGGGAAGGTGAAAGGTCACCTATAAATAAGGGCCTTCAGTCTTCAGTCGAACTCGCTCATTTCACGCTTTCTCTCTTGAATTTCTGCATAGATAACATAATTTCCGGGCATAATACCCCCTAATTAACGAAGTTTTGCCCCGTTGTAAGTATCATAACCCCGGTTACGTATTAGATACGCTGCCCGATTGATCCAGGGTTCCGTAACGGCTGTCGTGGTTCTGCCCGACGTAGTCGTTGGAATGCCGTCTCGGGGAGGGTATTGCTAATGTAAATATTGGGTTATTATACTAACGCGTGTGCATTTGTGTAAATTATAGATAATCACCAGGAAACCCTTAGAAGAAACCTAAGACAACAATGTGAGTAATCTCCTTTTTGTAAACTGTTGTTGGTGCACTACATCTGTCGACTTCGTCTTGGATCGAGTCTTACATTGTATTGTATAGATTAGGGCGCGTTTTATGAGAAAATAGGAGAGTATTTGAGTTTAGTGAGAGGGTTTCGCTCATATGGTCATAGCTAGGGGTTTCGCTTATTTGTACACATGAGGTTTCGCTCATGTGAACATGTCACTTGGAGCGAAACCACCAGGCCTATATATAGTGGTTCTATGAGCGAAATCAGTAACTATTCTCTTGTATTCCATACCGAAGTGCTGCCGGTGTGAAGATCGAGCTGTAATCGTTGTCATATTAATACAATCAGTAGATTAATTGAAGAATCAGCTATTTCTACCTCCGTTTCTTGTTATTCCGCACCTGAAACAGAGAAGAACACCTCTGAAAGACTCGTTCGGGTCAGATCACGATCCTACAAGTGGTATCAGAGCTCAGGATGAGGAGTTCTGCAGAGATTAGCTAGATTTCATCTTGTTTTCTTACTTCTACACCTTCTTTCATTATTTCAGAAAGATTTACCGGTCAAAATTGGATCAAAATTTCACAGATTGTACGTAATTGAACATAGACAAACCCTGGAAAGTTTGACACTGAAATTCGGATTAAAAATGGATCAAATTACATTCGGACTAGGTTTCGCTCTTACGGACAGTTCATGATTTCGCTTATTTGACACTCTGATTTCGCTCCAAAGGTCATTGGATTTCGCTCTTGTGTACATCATATTTCGCTCTTGTGACACATAATTGAGGGGTTTCGCTGATAAGTACACCTAGGTTCGCTCTCGTGTCACCATTATTTGAGGTTTCGTTCATAAGACATATCTGGTTTCGCTCTTGTGTCAATATCCAAGGTTTCGCTCATTTGAACTTAGAGGTTTCGCTTTTAAGGTTCATCTGGGTTCGCTTATCTGGTCATCTGGAACACTATTTCGCTTATAAGGTCATCTGGGATTTCGCTCTTAGTGCACAAACATCTGATTTCGCTTATTTGTCACTGATCTTGAAAAAACGTGCTAAGTCATCATGGATACCGAGTTCTACAACGCATTTGCTACTCCGTCTACTCCGGCTTCCATTGCTCAGAACATGAATTTGGAAAACGAAACGGGAACTACTCAAAAACCCCCGAAGCTAATGAGCATTGAAGAGTATTATGGATGGAAAGATAGGTTCGAAAACTGGGTACAAGCTAATCATCTGAGATCATGGGAGTGTATTTTGAAGAAATATGTTTTGCCACAGACTGATTTGAAAGTTGACAAAAGAATATCTGAATTTAGTGATCAAGAACGTGATATGTATAGAGCTGAAAAGATGATGATTAGTCTACTTCAGCAAGCTATCAAAGAAGACATTTTCATACTGCTTCAGCATGACAAAACTTCAGTCAATCTGGGATGCTTTACGTGTTAAGTTTGAGGGTAGTGAGAAAATGATTAAGAGCAAGAAGGCGTTGCTCAAGAAAGAGTTTGATCTGTTCAGTAGTTTACCGGGAGAAGATACGAAGAAGCTGATTGAACGTTATTGTCACTTGGTGCGATCTATGTCAATGCTTAGTATAAAAAAAGGATCCTGAAGAATGGGTAGACAAATTAGCTGATGCGTTACCGCAAAAAGAGTGGGGAACTTATTTGATGATCCTGAAAAACACAGGGGTTTATGATGGGTTAACAATTGGTCAGTTTATCGAAAAGATTGAGGGTCAAGATTTGGAACAGAAGAAGATTGCGAGGATGAACAGTCCAAGTGGTCAACAGGATGTAAAAATGTATTACAAAGGTAGTGTTCCGGTTCCAGAAGCTGAGAGAAGTCCGAAAATCCAGACTGCTTTTAGTGCTGGAGATTCATCAGAAAAAGCTGATCAAAGTTCAAACAAAAGCAGCAGTGGTTTCTCATTATATCCAAGTGTCAATCCAAAGAGTTCATCAGAAAGTTTTCAGCATCAAAGCTCAAAAATGGGAAATGGTTGTGTGATACAATGCAATATTGCCTTGAATCTTCCA